>SCDY01002054.1:0-18421 GCA_004143825.1 Drosophila micromelanica | reverse complement strand
AGTCTAATGTCTGCTGCTCGCTCGTTTTTGCCTAAGGCACATTTGTGCCAATAGCAGACGATTGAAAGTGTAAAAAACACATATAATAACCACTTGTGCAAAATGAATTTATTCTTGATGAAATAGAATGGGTTCTTAATGGAGAGATAAAAGATATAATGGTTAAACATTTTGGACATTCACCTACAAAATAATATTTATCTTCAGTAAATAGCGCTATTTGATTAGTTTAATAATCGTTCCTTACTTAATTGAGCTAAAAGGGTTAGTCGCTTAGGTAGATTTAAATTGATAGTTATAATTAAGACTTCTTCATCGTAGGAGCATAATGATGACTACAATACCTTGGAATAAAAACCGAATTATCGGACAAAAAAAGCCTTTACAACTATCTCATATTTGGGGAATACGAATTAGATTAGAACTAGAAGGTAAAGCGCGTGAATTAGCACTTTTCAATTTAGCACTTGATAGCAAACTTAGGGGTTGTGATCTATTGAAGCTAAAAGTATCAGATGTAACTTATGGGAATACCATTTTAAGTAGGGCACATGTATTGCAGCAAAAAACAGGAAGTCCAGTTCAATTCGAATTAACTAAAAAAACAAGAGAATCAATTTCGGCATGGATAAAAGCAGCCAACTTGAATAATTCAGATTATCTTTTTAAATCAAGGATTGATCCTTCCAAACACCTATCAACAAGACAATATAACCGTATTTTTCATCAATGGATTCATGCTCTAGGGTTGGATGAGTCACAATATAGTACACATACAATGCGAAGAACAAAACCCTACTTGATATACAAAAAAACCAAAAACCTTAGAGTCATTCAAATTCTCCGAGGTCATAAAAAACTAGAAAGTACAGTACGTTACTTAGGCATTGAAGTAGATGATGCACTGGAAATATCTGAGTCCATTGATATATAAGTTACTCACAAGGTTGTGCTAGCAGCCTTGTACCATATAGCAGGCATCTAACAAGTTTAAATCAAATTAAATAAAACCATGACTAATTAAATTTAAGAGATATTGCCCGTAGGAATTATTTTTTAATGGCAATGCTAGATTCTCTAATTGCTCGGCTGTAATATACCCTTTACGAAAAGCCACTTCCTCGGGACAACATACTTTAAGGCCTTGTCTTTGCTCAATTGTTCTAATAAAGTTACTGGCCTCAATTAAACTATAATGAGTCCCCGTATCAAGCCATGCATAACCTCTACCCATGATAGAAACACAGAGGTGTTGTTGCTCAAGATAAATACGATTAATATCAGTGATCTCTAACTCACCGCGGGCAGAAGGGATAAGTGATTTAGCTATATCCACCACATCATGATTATAAAAATAAAGACCCGTCACCGCATAATTGCTTTTGGGCGACAAAGGTTTTTCCTCAATGCTAGTTGGCATATTATTTTTATCAAATGCGATCACCCCATAGCGCTCAGGATCATTAACATGATAAGCAAATAGTGTGGATAGTGGGCTATTATTAGCCTCATCAAGTAACTTGGGTAAATCATGGCCATAAAAAATATTATCGCCCAAAATGAGCGCGCAAGGATCGTTACCAATAAATTCCTCGGCAATAATAAAAGCTTGGGCTATCCCGTCGGGGGAGGCTTGCTCCTTATACTGAAAGTGCATACCCCACTGAGCACCCTCATCTAATAACAATTTAAAGCGAGGGAGGTCTTGAGGTGTACTAATAATTAAAATATCGCGTATCCCGGCAAGCATAAGCGTAGCTAGAGGATAATAAATCATGGGTTTATCATAAACAGGTAATAACTGCTTACTAATCGCAATGGTTGACGGGTAAAGCCGTGTTCCTGAGCCGCCTGCTAGAATTATTCCCTTACGTGCTTTCATTTCTACTCTATCCACATTAGCCAATACAATGATATATTTTATCTTATGCTATACCTTAAAGGATTGGAAGAGCGTTTGCGCTATTTTAATAACATGATTCTTTTTTAAATTATACTTAAAAATCAATGTCCCTTTGTTTATTAAGTATAGTGTTTATAGTAATAGTTTTAGTTGAAGATTCTTGTATTTTAAAATTAGGAAAAAGGCTTATTGACCTTATTTCATTAAAGTAATAGCATGACGCGATTATTTAAAAGCACTGTTTAAAGAGTGATCACGATAAGTTTATAAGGAAGTAAAATGAAAATAAGTATTAATATACTGTTAAAAGTGATTACGTTATCACTATTTTCTTTTACTGCTATACCTGCGCCTTATCTTGAAAAAAAAGCCACCTTATTAGGCGTTTACAATGATGCTGTTTTATATAATTCCGATATAGCTGCCGCCTTAGCTGATTATAAAGCAAAACAAGAAGCAACCCCACAAGCTGTGGCCGGGCTATTACCCCAAATAAATTCAGGTGGCTCCTTAGAAACGGGGAGAACCAATATTCGCCGTCCGGATATTATCCATAGCTACGGTGGTACCGTTTTTCAGGCTAATATTAGTCAGCCGGTTTTTCGTCTGGATCGTTGGTATCAACTAGGTGCTGCTAAAAATACAGTAATGCAGGCACAGTATGAATATGCGGCTAAACAGCAACAGCTTATTTTACAGTCAGCTGAATACTATTTTAATGTATTACGTACTAATGACTTACTGGCAGTAGCTAAGGCTGAAGAGGAAGCCTATCAAATACAGTTAACTCAAACCAAAGGACGACTTAAGGGCGGTGTATCTACCATCACCGATGTGTTAGATGCACAATCTGCTTATGATATGGCCCAAGCCAACACAGAACTCGCTAAGCGAAAACAACAAGAGTCATTCGAGCAGCTTACCCGGTTGACCAAGCAACCATATAATGATATTGAGGGGATTAGCCACAATATTCCCGTTCTTGCGCCGCAGCCCAATATATCCAAAGTGTGGGTAGACACCGCGATGAAACAAAATCTAACGCTAATGTCCGCTGAATATAATGTAAAAGCAGCGCAAGAAACCTATAAACAGCGCCAAGCAGGGCATGCGCCTACGGTTGACCTCAATGCCTCTTATCGTAATGGTGATAATGATCCGATGGGGTATACCAATACGACGAGTGCCGGTTATCGTGGAACGGTTAGTCAGAGCAGCATCTCTTTACAGCTGAATGTGCCTATTTTTACGGGTGGTATGACCAGTTCACAAGCGCGAGAGGCTAATCAACGGGTATTTCAAAGCGAAGAACTACAAACAACACAGCAACGAGAAGTGCTGATGCAAACCCGTAACTTTTTTCGTGCCCTTAATTCCGATGTATACCAAATTAAAGCCCGTAAAAAAACCATGGTATCTAGCTATAAAGCAGTGGTAGCTAACCAAATAGGTTATCGTGTGGGAAATCGCAGCATGACAGACGTATTAACAGCGCAGCGGCAACTATACTCAGCCGTACGTGACTATAACAATGCACGTTATGATTATATTTTAGATAATTTACGTTTAAAGCAAATGGTTGGCACTTTAAAGGTAGAAGACTTAAAAGACCTATCACAGTTTTTATTAAAAGACTACGATCCAGATAAAGATTTTCTACCTAGAGATATAGTTAAATCAACGAGTATGAACAACCAGTCAGCTCGCCCTAATTAGTCATGGATTTATTATGCAACAACCAATAATTGATAACGCAGAGGCTAATGAACAGCCTAAAGTAGACACGGGGCTCGCTTGTCTTGTGATGATGGCAAGGCTTCATAACATCGCCGCCTCGCCAGAGCAAATTCATCATGAGTATGTGGTGGATGGAAAACCTTTAGGGCAGGCCGAAATTTTATTAGCTGCGCGTAAGCTAAAACTAAAAGCCAAGCTTATTAAAACAACGTATAACCGCTTAATTCAAACGCCCTTGCCAGCAATTGCCTGTGCGGTAGATGGTTCTTTTTTTATCATGGGTAAAATAGATAAAGACAAAATCCTTATTCAAGATCCCAAGCAGCAACGTCCGATTATATTAACCCAAGAAGAGCTGGCTCAAAAATGGACCGGCGAGATGATACTTATCCGCTCTCAGGCCTCCATTGCAAGTGAACTCACACGCTTTGATTTTACCTGGTTTATCCCCGCCATTGTGAAATACCGTAAACTAATCGGTGAGGTCTTATTTGCGTCTTTTATTTTACAATTATTTGCGTTACTAACTCCTTTATTCTTCCAAGTGGTGATGGACAAAGTATTGGTACACCGCTCCTTAAATACCTTGGATGTGATCGCTATTGGTCTGCTAGCGATTATGATATTTGAAAGCCTGCTTAATGGGTTGCGAAGCTATGTATTCTCCCATACCACGAGTCGAATTGATGTTGAGTTAGGTTCAAAACTCTTTCGCCACTTAGTAAGCCTGCCACTGGCTTATTTTCAGTCAAGACGTGTAGGTGATTCAGTCGCCAGGGTCAGAGAGTTAGAAAATATCCGTAGCTTTTTAACCGGTAATGCTATTACCGTTGTGCTGGATATCCTATTCTCCTTTGTATTTATAGCGGTTATGCTATTTTATAGTGGTTGGTTAACACTGATAGTTTTATTATCACTGCCCTTATATTTTGCGATTTCTTTTTTTATTACTCCATTACTGCGTGCAAGGTTACAAGAGAGCTTTACCAGAGGGGCTGAAAACCAAGCCTTTCTGGTAGAAACAATCAATGGTATTGATACTTTAAAAGCAATGGCAGTAGAGCCACAAATTACCCGCAAATGGGATAATCAATTGGCCGAATACGTGGCGGCTAGCTTTAAAACTAGAACACTATCAACCATCGCCAATGAAGGTGTTGGTTTTATCGGCAAACTGGTTACTGTCAGCACCTTATGGTTAGGTGCGCAGTTGGTTATCTCAGGACAGTTAACGGTTGGTCAACTGATTGCGTTTAATATGCTAGCAGGGCGTGTATCACAGCCTATTATGCGCTTAGCCCAATTGTGGACTAACTTTCAGCAAACAGGCGTCTCTATTCAGCGACTAGGTGATATTCTAAATAGCAAGACTGAAACCGCTCAAGCAGCCGCTACACCGTTACCTACCATTAAGGGTAAAGTAGAGTTTGACCAAGTCGTCTTTCGTTATCGCGCTGATGGGTCAGAGATTTTACGGGGTGTTAACCTCATCATCCAACCCGGCGAAGTCATCGGTATTGTAGGGCGTTCAGGCTCGGGTAAAAGTACCTTGACGCGTCTTTTACAAAGACTCTATGTGCCTGAGCGTGGCCGTGTATTGGTGGACGGTACAGACCTTGCGTTAGCAGATGTATCTTCGCTAAGAAGACAAATAGGGGTGGTACTGCAAGACAACATGCTATTTAATCGAAGTATTCGCGAAAATATTGCCCTCATTGACCCAGGTGCGCCGTTAGAAGTCGTGATGCAAGCCGCCAACATGGCCGGTGCCCATGACTTTATCTTAGAACTCCCCGAAGGTTACGATACCATTGTGGGAGAACATGGGGCTTCGCTCTCCGGTGGACAAAAACAGCGTATTGCTATCGCCCGCGCCTTAATCGGTAATCCACGGATTCTTATTTTCGATGAAGCAACGAGTGCGCTAGACTACGAGTCAGAAAGCATTATTCAGCGTAATATGAAAATAATTTGTAAAGGACGTACCGTCATTATCATTGCGCATCGGCTATCCGCAGTAAGAGATGCTAATCGAATTATTGTGATGGAGCGAGGACAAATTGTTGAGCAAGGCAACCATCAAGAGTTATTAGCGTTAGCAGAAGGTCATTACAAAAAACTTCATCAGCTACAACAAGGATAATCAGCATGATAGAAGAAAAAAACACATCACCATCCACAGAAGTAAAGCCGACCGCTATTCAAGATCAGCCAACCTCTGCATGGCGTGAGCTATGGCAACGATATGTGCGCGTCTTTAAAGCCGCCTGGAAAGTACGTAAACAAATGGATCCTCCCAAGCGCTTACCTGATGAAATTCAATTTCTGCCCGCCACCTTAGCATTACAGGACAAACCGGTACATCCGGCTCCTCGTTACATTGTGATGGGGATTATTACCTTTTTTATCCTAGCCCTTATCTGGGCTATTTTTGGCAAAGTCGATATCGAAGCCGCTACCACCGGAAAAATAGTGCCTAATGGCAAAAGTAAAACGATTCAAGCCAGCGAAATTGCGGTTATCAAAAATATTTTAGTCTACGATGGACAACGCGTAAAAGCAGGCGATACCCTTATTGAACTTGACTCAAGTGCCACTCATGCAGACGTAGAGCGCTTACAAAATGAGCTACTAACCGTTGAAATTGATGAAGCCAGAGCCTCTGCTTTACTCGAAGCCATACAAGAAAACAAAGAACCCACCCTCGGCGAACGTATCCCTAATGCCTCCATAGAAGAAAGAAAAAATGTAACGCGCTGGTTAACAGGGCAATACCTAGAGCTACAAAGTAATATTGAGCAAGTAGAAGCAGAAATAGCCAAACGCAAAGCTGAACTAAAATCCACCCAAACCAGCATTAATGCCCTTAAAAAGACCCTACCTATTACTCGAAAGCTCGTAGCAGATTACAAAGAACTTGCCGGCCAAGAATATATTCCTCGTCATGCCTATTTAGAAAAACAACAAGTTTTGCTCGACCAAGAAAGGCAATTAGCAGTACAACAAGCACAACTAGAAGAAATGAATTCATCTATAAAAGAAGCAGAAAAACAAAAACAAACCGTCATCGCCCAAACACGCCGCGCTATGTTAGACCAAGAACAACAGTCAGACTTAAAAGCAGTCTCTATTAATGAAGAACTCAAAAAAGCCAAGCAACGTAACAAACTAATGAAACTAACTAGCCCGGTGGATGGTACCGTACAACAGCTAGCGGTACATACCATTGGGGGGGTTGTTACAGCAGCACAGCCCCTGATGGTTATTGTGCCGACAGACCAACCGGTTGAAGTAGAAGCGATGTTAGAAAATAAAGACATAGGCTTTGTTCATATCGGCCAAGCAGTAGAAGTCAAAGTAGATACCTTCAACTTCACCAAATACGGCGTAGTGCATGGTAAAGTGGTTAGCATCTCTAACGATGCTATTGAAGATGAAAAGCGCGGTCCGCTTTATAGCATACGGATAGCACTGGATAAAAACAAAATCAATGTCGGTGACAAAATGGTAGCGCTCTCACCGGGGATGAGCGTTCGCGCGGAAATAAAAACCAGCCAACGGCGCATTATTGAATACTTCTTAAGCCCCCTACAACAACATGTAGATCAAAGTTTGAATGAACGATAAGTCACAGGGAGCAATAATAAATGAAAAAAAATATCCTCTTTATTCATCAAAACTTCCCAGGGCAATTTAGGCATATCATCCAACACCTAAGTCAGCGTAGAGACGTAGACCTAAAAGGAATAGGACTCGACAGCGCTCCCGGTATGGGCAACCTTATTCCCGTGATCAAATACACCCTCGATAAACCAACCAAAACCAATGTTCATCCCTATGCCAGCGCCTTTGAACAAGCGGTACGCTACGGGCAACAAGTGCTAAAAGAACTCCTAACACTCAAACAACAAGGCTATCGCCCTGATGTCATCATCTCACACCCTGGGTGGGGTGAAACACTGCTGGCCAAAGAAGCCTTTCCGGAGGCTAAACTTATTCATTTTTGTGAATTCTACTACCACCTACAAGGTGCCGATGTGGGGTTTGATCCAGAGTTTACCCGTAACAACATCGACGAGCAGGCCCGCATCAAAATGCGCAATGCCATTCACCTACTTAATCTAGAACACTGTGATGTGGCAATATCACCCACAAAATGGCAGCATAGCCTACACCCCAAAGCTTACCACGACAAAATACATATTATTCACGAAGGCATCGATACCCAGCTAATCCAACCTAATCCTAAGGTTACCCTTCAATTTAAAAGCGGCACGGCACTCAAAAAAGGTGACCCTATTGTTACCTACGTGGCGAGAAACCTTGAACCTTATCGAGGGTTTCATAGTTTTATGCGAAGCCTACCGAAAGTACTAAAAGACAACCCTACGACTCACGTTATTATTGTGGGTGGCAATGATGTCAGCTATGGATCAAAGCCAGTGGATGCAGTTAACTGGAAAACCAAACTACTCAAAGAAAATCCCATCAACTCAGAAGATATCAAACGCGTTCACTTCCTGGGTAAAGTCCCTTACTTAGACTACCTAAAAATACTACAAATCTCCTCTGCCCACGTCTACTTAACCTATCCCTTTGTACTTTCATGGTCCTGCTTAGAAGCAATGGCAGCAGGTTGTTTAATGATTGCCTCTCATACCGCGCCCGTGCAAGAAGTCATTACCCATCAACAAAATGGCCTGTTAGTTGACTTCTTTGATACCGATGCATTAGCCAACCAAATAACCGACGCATTACAGCATCAAACGAAATATCAGCCCCTTCGAAAACAAGCCCAAATAACCGCGCAAAACTACTCCATAGAAAAGGGTAATTTAGCTTATGAACAGCTTATTTTTGAATAGCGTTATATCAGAAAAATAAAAACTAAGAATGTTTGTAGTGAATTGTTATACCTTGTTTTATTTAAAGTATACAAATGATTTAAAAAAGCTATTTTTTTAGAAGAAAATAGTCGTATAGACTATTTTATTTTACAAAGTTTTCTGTCATATTGTGCTGAAAATTTGTAGTGCTTTATACAAGGAATGGATGGTTCTGAAGTACAGCCTTTTAAATACACAACTAATATATGCTATAAGGGTTTATATGAAAAAAGCGTTGCTAATGATTGTTTGTCTTTTATTCTTTAATGGTTGTGACGATAATGCGAAATTACCTGGTACATTAGTCGTTAAGGATGGTACATTGCAGAGGAGGCTACTTCAAGAAACACCGGAAGGTTATTTTATTGTACAAGACTATTATAACGATAGATTTCCTTATACAAAGCCTTTTGTGATTAAGCGCAAAGAAGATTTAACTAAGGGGCTTAGTTGGTATGATCGTTTTGGCAATGTTCTTGATTTGATTGACAGTATCGATGGACCTATTACACTTAACTGGATTGGTCATTTTCAAACAGAGCCCGGTTCTATTATTTTAAAAGGTCAATACAAAGACGGTAAAAGAGAAGGTCTTTGGCAAGGTTTCTATAGAGATGGTCGATTAGCCTTTCAAGAAAACTACCAACAAGGTAAGTTAGAAGGTACGCAACAACGGAGGTATTACTCAAGTCCGCGCAGTGAATATTACTTTCATAGTGGCGTCGTAGAGGGTAAGTCAGCAGTATGGTATGAAGATGATACACAGCCCTTAGCGGAGCTTAACTTTCATAATGGTTTAAGAGCAGGCGATTATCGTTATTGGTACGATAATGGACAGCTGTGGATAGAGGGTCAATTTGATAATGATAAAAAACAAGGGCAGTGGACCTACTGGAATCGTAATGGAGATAAACAAAAAATAATACACTACAACCAAGGAGTAGTAGTTACTCAAACGCAATTAGCCCCTGCTTTTGAAAAAATAAAAATAGATATAAATTCTAATAATATTAGGTGTGGCTCTTATCAAGGGCATGTTTTAGGAATAGAGAATGAATATACGCTATCTGTGGGTTATGGTTTAGAAAAAAGATCCTCTAACGGTAATAAATGTAATGATGAGCTTAATCGTGTTTATCTTGGTTATTATTGGCCTAGCCTTAATCCAGGTACTACTGGTTCGATGGTGAGACGTATTGAATATGAAATAGTAGCAGAGGAAGGTTATATACCATTGGAGCAGCAATTGGATAATAGGCTAATAAATTCACCTAAAGATATATTACAACCCATTCGTAGAGTTAGGGATCCTGAGACAGGACTGTGGCGATATGATGAGTTTAATCTGCCAGATCCTTTGAAAGTTTATTGGGATTATAACGATCAAGGTGAAGTGGCACTTTTTATTATATGTGGTCAGGGGCGGGCAATAGATAATGTGGAGTGTCAATTAGTTACCTATATGCCCACATATAAAGTATTTATTTATCTTACGTTTTTAGAGAGACTGCTACCCCAATGGCCTGCATTAGAAGAACAAGCTAAACAGTTTCTTGAGCGTCGTATACAAAATTAATAATGGAGAAATTTGATGTTAAATATAACAAAAGAAGTACAAGAAAGATTGAATTTTTTATATGACTCAGCAATGAATCATGCTAAAGATATTGAAGATAGAAGAAGACTCATTGGCTTATATTATAAAGAACTTAGCTTAGTAGGATCTAGATATGCAGGCTTAGCTTTGGAAGTTGTAAATAATGAAGGAGTATGGGGAAAAGGAGCAAATATATTCTTAAATAATGCTAAAAGAGGTGGGGTCGAAGCGGGTTCTATTGAGGAAGATATTATACGGGTGGATATTTTTAGAAGAACCCATGAAATCATTAAAGTTAGAGAGGTTGGCGGAAGCCTACCTGATATTAGTTGGACAGAAGCATTAATGATCCATAAAGGATTAGAATCTGATAAAAGTTGGACTTTACATGGTGTTAGCGATGTTTTTGGTGCGGTAAATGCTGTTATGGGAAAAGAGATCTTAGACATGAAGCAATTATGGTCTAAGGCTCTGAATGTATATGATAAGCGAGAAGCCACAGAGTTTCTTTCGCAGATAGTTCAGTTTATGTATGCAGTCACTAGATTATTTGAAGATACTTCTGTCGAAGCGTATGCTAAATCTCGTATTTGGCTGAATAATGCCATTAGTTATTATAGTATAGTAGCAGGGATAACAGAATCGAGCTTAATGCAGAAAATTGACTCTATATTAGAAGGGGTTTACCTAGTAATGGATGGACTTCGTTGTATTGATGCTGGATCACCAGACTGGAGTGCTGATGAGTATAATGAAGTTGCACGTATAGGGATTATTAAAAATTTTAGCAATTATATCGCGGATAATGGTGAGTATTTACGTCCTGAAGAAATATATGATGTTATGGAAAAATACAGAAAAGCTTTATCAAATGGAGAGCTATTTGATATTAGCAATATTTCTGCAGAAATAATTACTTTTTTAAAGCATGGTAAAGATACAATTCCCTTAATTGATAAAAAGGATATTAATGCCAAGAGCTTATCAATGGCTATTAAAATTATTAATAATCCCCAAGCAGACCACAACCTGTTGTTATCTCAAAATAATGGAGCATCGACTCAATACCTGTTAAAAAATACGTTAAGTATAATAGGAACTAACTATGGTGATACGATTGACTTAACGGGATATGATGCAAAGATTACTATTAAGGGAGGAGAAGGTAATGACACAATCACAGGTGGAGATGGAAAGAATGAAATTTTTGGAGGGAAAGGCTCAGATGAGATAATTGGTGGAAAAGGAGATGATAGGCTTATTGGAGGAGATGATACAGAAGCTGATACATTAAAAGGCGGGGCTGGAAATGATGGTTATTGGGTCGGTAAAGAAGATACAATTATTGATGACGAAGATGGAGAGGGTATTGTTTTTTTAGATGATAACCGCCTCTCAGTAGCCTATAAAACAGGTGAAGGTGTTTATGAAGATGAAAAGGGAAATATCTATCAACGCGTAGACAATGATCTTATTATCAATAATGGATTAAAAATTGAAGGCTTTTTCTTGAAGTTAGCGGGTAAGGCAGAAATTCCAGATGGCTATACTTATCTAAGCATTACTTTAAAAGAAGATGATGAAACACCAGATATTTCAGATGAAAAACAAGTTAAATCCCCAATTATTTTAGACCTCAATGGTGATGGAGTAATAACCAAAAATATTAATGGTTCAGCCAGCTATTTTGACCATAATAATGATGGATTTAAGGAAAAAACCGCTTGGGTAAATAGCAATGATGGTTTTTTAGTGCTCGATCGTAATAAGGATGGACAGATTAATAATGGTACCGAACTTTTTGGTAATAATACACTTTTATCGGATGGTACAAAAGCCTCTAATGGATTTGAGGCATTAAAAGAACTCGATACCAATAACGATGGCAAAATAGATGAGCAAGACGAAGCTTATAAAGAACTTAAAGTATGGCAAGACAAAGACGGTGATGGTGTCGTAGATGCTGGAGAGTTAAAAACATTAGCTGATTGGGGAATAAGCTCTATTGGCACTAACTACTCAAACTCGACCTATGTGGATGCAAATGGTAATGAGCATAGAGAGCAATCACAAATAACCTTTACTGATGGTAAAGTTACAACTGCTAGTGATGTATGGTTTAAAGTTGATTTAGCACAGCGCAAGGAAGATGGGCATATCAAGGTAAGCCAAGATATAGCGGCGATGGTTAACGCCAAAGGCTTTGGTAAAGTGCATGACCTTCACGAGGCCATGACGTTAGACCCTATGTTGAAAGATATGCTTAACCAATATATGGCTGAAACTAATATTACTAAAAAAGACCAGTTACTTGATTTATTTATTTATCGTTGGACTGGTTCTGCTGACGTGGACCCTGACTCACGTAATAACGAGCGTTATAATAGGCGACTAATCGATGCTCGTAAATTAGTTGCATTAGAGAATCTAACCTATGATGACTTTTTGGGTACATGGTGCTCATCAGTAAATAATGGTGCGAGAGATCCTAACCCCCACACTAAGGCAGCACCTATGCTAGAGGCTGAATATGCTAAATTCAAACAATATACACAAGCACAGATTATAATACAAAGTGAATATGCTAATGACCTTGGTAAGGCTTTTTTGACAGAATTTAAATCTGGTATTACAGGGTTTAATGTAGATTGGTCACGAATCAAAAATATATTCAATGATCTATTGGAGAAAAATGATTATAAGGGAATACAAAGTAGGCACAATATTTTAAAAAATATAGGTGTTTACTCGCCTAGTTATCAAAGTATGTTTGCTATAGAAATGCAAAAAATTCTTGATCAGAATACAGCCTTTGCTCAGATTTTAGATAAAAATCTCATCTTAGGTGGAGATGGTAATGATTACTTAGTTGCTGATGGAGCTAAAGTATTAAAAGGAAATAAGGGAGATGATATGCTCATATCTAATAGTGGGTATGGCATCAATAATAATCAAACTTATATTTATAATATGGGTGATGGTAACGATACAATACAAGATTACTATGGTGATGATCGCATTGAGTTTGGTGTTGGAATTACTAAAGAAAATATAACTTTTACCCGCCAT
This sequence comes from Drosophila micromelanica, assembly GCA_004143825.1. Lineage (NCBI taxonomy): Eukaryota > Metazoa > Arthropoda > Insecta > Diptera > Drosophilidae > Drosophila > Drosophila micromelanica. The sequence goes on along the minus strand of SCDY01002054.1, from coordinate 5,229 downwards.
GAAACAAGTGTCGTTATAGGAATAAAGAATTTAGATAATACTATTGGTAGTATTACTATTACAAATTTCTTTGAGTTTAGCGGTAAGATTGACGATATTGGTGTTATAGAAAAATTTTGTTTTGCCGATGGTTCATATTTAACGTCAGAAGACATATTAAAGTATTTAAATAAAGTAACTGATGGGGATGATAGTCTTTATGGTTATGATAAGAATGATCTCTTAGAGGGAAAGGCTGGTAATGATTTTATTTATGGGTATGATGGAGATGATACTCTTCTAGGAGGAGATGGAAATGATAGCCTTTATGGTGGAGAAGGAAATGATCTGCTCATTGGAGGAGAAGGAGATGATACGATCTCCGGAGGTTTTGGTGTTAATACTATAATAGGAGGGGCGGGCGATGATTTATTGATAGGGGGATACTATGATACTACTACTTATGCTTTTGATAAAGGCTTTGGTAACGACACGATTCGTGTATCTGTTTCTGGCGGAAGCCATGATATTATCAAATTTGGCGAAGGGATAAAGGCCGAAGATATAATATTGACCAATAGTACATCAGGTAAATTAGGTCTTAACATTAGCCTAAAGGGAACTAATGACAGTATTTTTATAGAAAATGCATATTATAATAACCCGAGATACGATCGGTATAATATAGATGAGATTCATTTTGCTGATGGTACGGTTTGGAATACGGATTACATAAGATCTCATATAGGCTTGAGTATTCGTAGTAGTGGCCTTATACAAGGAAATGATGGTAATGATAGTATTCGAGGTGAGCATACAAATGATACATTAGTTGGTAATGGCGGTGATGACTTGTTACAAGGTAAAGGAGGAAGTGATACTTATTTCTTTGATCTTGGTTGGGGACATGACACGATTATAAATACTGATATGGACGATAATTCAAACAACTCGTGGGACTATAAAGCAATAGATATTATCAAATTTGGAGAAGGAATTCGCCCAGAAGATATTATTGTTAGCCAACGAAATAGTGGGGATGACGGCTCATTTTATCCTACCGATGGTATATTGATTTCGATAAAAGGTCATAATGATACCATTTTTATTCCAGGTCTTGATTTTAATTATACGCGCGATTATGAAAATATAGATGCCATTCATTTTGCCGATGGTACTATATGGGATAGAGTGAAATTAAAACAACAAGCTAATTTGGGAAGTGATGGTAATGATATCATTTATACCACTGAACAAAATGACATTATAATAGACACTAAAGGAAACGATATAATCTCAAGCAGCTCAGGGTCTGATATCTACCAATTTGGTCGTGGTAATGGAAAAGATACTATTCGAAAAGGGTATAATGAGACAGGAAAAGACCAAGACATTATAAAGCTAGTGGATGGTATTACCAGTAAAGACATTAAATTAACTTCACAAGGAAATGACCTTATTATTAAGTTTAATGACTCATCCAGTGATCAAATCATTGTTATAGATTATTTTACGCAAGAGAATAAGCCAACACTTATCTCTTTTAGTGACGGAAATTATTGGACCATAGATGAAGTTAAAAAGCATCTGCCACTGGGGATTGTGGCCGAAGCAGATGAGTATGGACAGATAGAAGGTAGTAATTTAGGAAATGACACCTTGATAGGTAATACAGACGATAATACTTATGAAGGGCTTAATGGCTCCGATATTTTTATATTTGATAAAAATTGGGGTAGTGATTATATCTACCAAGAGCAAAATACAGGAAATCTTTCAACAGGTGATCGAGATACTATTTACTTTAGAGAGGGTATAACTGATCAAGATATTTTGCTAGAACGTGATTCTCGTAATCTCTATATCACTGACTCAAATAACCCAGAAAATAGAATAGAAATTAGTGACTTTTTTAATAATCTAAAAAATCAAGTTAATGAAATAAAATTCTCAAATGGTGTGGTTTGGGATCGAGATCATATTATCGAACTAGCAAATAAACCCTCCTTATTAGAAGGAACTCATGAAGATGATTATTTAGTTGGAGGCTACGGAGCCGATACCCTTATAGGAAATGATGGAGATGATAACCTAATAGGCATGAATCAAGGAGAGCAATTGCTTGATGCTCCTGTTGGAAAATATCTAGATGGTGGTAAAGGCAACGACCTGCTACAAAATATGGGAAATAAAAGCACCCTGTTAGGTGGAGAAGGAGATGATACACTGGATGCTACAGGCTTTCATAACCTTGTTGATGGTGGCGAAGGGAATGATTTTATCGCAGTAGCAGGAGGTAGTAATACCATAATAGGTGGTTCAGGAAATGACTCTATACAGTTATATACATATGATGACCAAAGCGATCCTGAAGGAATTTATTATATAGATCCTCTTTTTGACCCAAATAGCAATGGTGGTAACTTAGTTCTTGGTGGGGAAGGTGATGATGAAATTTTTGGGGCTGGTAATAATCATCATATAGATGCTGGTGAAGGTAACGATAATCTATCGATTGATGGAGATAACAATATACTGCTTGGAGGAGCAGGTGATGATAGCTTATCAGCGAATGGAGTTAATAATTTATTAAATGGCGGTGAGGGTAATGATCAACTCATAGGTGGAAATGGCACGGTATATCAATTTGATAGAAATTGGGGGGATGATACCGTTAGCGATTTTACTTATGAACAGAATGAAGAGATAGCCTCTAGTCGTATAGAGTTTACTACGGGAATTAGTAAAGATACGTTACTATTTGAAAAAGAAGATTTAAATTTAATAATTTCTGATGGAGTAAATAAAATAACGGTTGAATCATATTTTGATGAAACGCTTATTTCACCAGAAATAGTTTTTGCAGATGGAAGCATTTTGACTCTAAATGATATTGAACCAATAGTAACCTCAACAACAAGTAGAGCCTTTGTTATGTCTGATACAAATACACAGTCTTCTGCACAATATAATCTTGAAAATCAAACAAATAATCTGATAAATAGTATGGCTGGTTTTGGCGTATCAGGGTCAATGGAAAGTAATATAATTGATCAAAGTAGTAATGATAGCCGATTACTGATAGCAGTTAGTCAGTAATTATCTAATTTCGACACCTAAGTAAATAGTTGAAAAGCTATTTGTTTAGGTGTTTTTTATAATGATGTCTGCTAATCGCTCATTTTTGCATAAGGCACATATGTGCCAATAGCGGAAGTTAGCAGATGGCGGATTTTACTTTGAAGTTATAAATATCCGTATTAAATGATTAATAGGATTTAGATTAATGGAAAATATTAATTACTACACAATAAAAGATAGCTTTTTTACAGGTACACTAGAATTAAAGAAAGAAAGTAGTAGTATACAAATAGCTACAGTAGATTCAGTAGAATCTTTTCTTAGAGAAGTGAAAAAAGCTAATGGAAATAGTATAAAGGGCCCTCTTTATAGAGGGCAAAGAAACAGTGATTGGTCAATTACATCATCTTTAACTAGATATCTTACTCCTAGTAAGGATGCTTTTAGTCAATTAGATGCGAAAACTAAAATTAATGACAAAATAAAGAGCAGATTAAACCAAGCTTATTATGCCTACTTAAATTTTAAGCATGCACTACCTCCATTTTATCGTGAGATAACTTCAAGAGAGCACTTATTACCATCTAATGATCTATCGTTATTGATGTTGGCTCAGCATTATGGGTTACCTACTAGATTAATTGATTGGTCATTAAATCCACTGGTAGCCCTTTATTTTGCAGTTGAAAAGTCTAAACATAATGAAGAAAGTGCAGTTGTCTATCTTTACTCCCCAGATTTACAAAAACAAGATGCACACTATTCAGCTGATGAATTTTCACAAGGAATTAAGTGGATTATAAAAGAACGAGTAGACAAGCATAAAAAAGAACAAGCAAATTTATCTACATCCGAGTTGGATGCAAAATTAGTAACATATGATCTAAGAATACTTTCCTGTGAAAACTTAGCTAAAGAGATAACACAAGATATTTATATAACGCCCTATCTCTTTGACAGAAGAATGCAAGCACAGAGCTGTATGTTTACTTTTACCAAAGATATACTAAAACCTTTTCCTTCAGAAAAAACAAAGAAGATAATTGTAGAAAAGCCATATCAAGTAAAAGCTGATCTTCTGACTTTAAATGTTACAACAACAAATATTTATCCTTCAATATCTGGTTTGTGTGAATCTATTGTTTTTGAAAAATTTAATCCAAATCAAAGATGGATATAAAATAGCATTGTCAGTCTATTTAATTTATTGTAATCCTATTTTAACCAAAACTTAATCTGACATATCGCTTAAATTTAAAAGATGGAACTTTAAAGCCTAAAATATAAATACTAATAATATCCATCATGAATAATATCCTCAATCTTATTAAAATGAGGAAATATTTTATTGAATTGCTCTAACAACTTTTTACCAGTTTGTGTTTCCACTTGGCAAATATATATAATTTTTGCTCTTACGTGCCTTAAATAGGATAAATGATTTTTAACTTTTAGTGCAGCGCAATGCTGTTCAAATCCATATTTTTCAATGAAATAAAGCTCCTGTTTTACTTTGTCTTTATAAGCCCTAGGAATCCGCAATACATCATCATTTACACACAAACCTGTGATAATTTTTCTGCTTCCACTATTAGCAATACTTGTTTTCTGGACATTAACTCCAAACCCAAAACAAGAAATGATTTTGGATGCTTTTCTGGAGACATAAACAAGTTTTTCCCGACTTGAACTTAATCCTGAAAAAGTAATATCATCAGCATATCTCGTAAAGTTTAATTGTTCGCTAATAGTAATACTTTGTAATTGCTTATCTAATTCAATACATACTAAATTAGCAAGCATTGGACTAGTTGGAGCCCCCTGAGGTAAATGACCTACTATATTATTAGTGAAAAATTTATAGTTTTTAGTATTCATTTTCCATCGTTTTTTCTTATGTCTCCGGTCATAATATGTCGGTATCACCCTTGTACATAATCGAGTAAGGCAAAAAGCTACTAAAGCACGGTATCCTAGAGAGCGAAATACATGATAAACTTGTTTTTCTGAAATTGATTCAAAAAAACTAGTAATATCTAATTTTAATAACCAATTACTTCCTAAATGTTTTTTCGCATTAACAATATGACTGGACTTTGGTATATACGCTGTTACCTGCGGGGACAGTTTTTGTATTGTCGTGCGGGAACATAGAATATTAGAATTAAT
>SCDY01002053.1:0-41406 GCA_004143825.1 Drosophila micromelanica | reverse complement strand
TCTCAATTATAACAAAACAAGTTTTCTTTACGCATTTTCAACATATATACACATACATATGCATATATAAATATTTATAAATATTAATGTTATGCCTAGAAAAAACTCCTTTTATGTACACTTGATAATAACCCCCGTCCTCAAGCTGCACAAAAGGTCTATTTATAAAGACTGTATAGGTTTTCTACTTATTTCTTTTCTCTTTATATTTATATATAGGAAATACCAAAACTTTAACAATTTTCACTTTGTTAATTCCTTAATCGGTCTGGTGGATCTGAATCTGGGTCTGAGTCTGAGTTGGGTCTGTGTCTGGATCTGTATGCATCTGTCTGCGTACTTTCATTTGGCATGAAAAAAAAGGCTTTATCTTTGTCCCTTTTTTTGGCATTCGTGCACCTTTTTTTGTTGGTTCCACGAGCAGTGTTGGAAAACAGTCGAATGGACTTTACTTTGGTCTACACTGTCCTCTTATTTTGCTGTTCTTATTGATATGCCTTTTAGTTGTTGTTTTTTGATTTTTGCAGTTGATGTTGTTTCTGTTATATTTCTGTTTTTGTATATGTTTTTCATTGCTTAAAAACTATCATAATTAATTTATGATTCATTTTCATTCATATTTGTGTTTTTGCTTAGTTTTAGTTTCTTCAGCTTTTTTTTAGCTCACACTTTACATATTCGTTAGGATTACTCTTTTGTTTAGATTTTAGTTTAATTTTAACATTGTTTGATTTGTTTTACATTTATAATTTGTTTTCTTGTTTTTTTTTTTTAATTCGATTTTTTGTTTTTTTGTCATATAAGATAATGCACTTACATTGAGGTATTTTAATTACTTTTTCAATCTTCATCAATAGATCTTTTACACATGTTTCATTCTTGTTGTTGTTATGTATGTAATATGTATATGGATGTATGCCAAAATATGTGTCATAAACTGTCCTAAAAAGCTGGTATGCTCTTTTTGCTGTTTCTGTTGCTGTTGATTCAGTTTTCGAATTCGATACGATTTTCAATGTTTTTTTTTTTTTCTTGCTAATACGAAACAAAATTTTGTTGGTTGTTTGCTTTTTGTGGCCGAAATGTTGATTTTTGTTGTTGTTCTATTCTGATTTAAATGCACGAATATAACAGTTTAAATGCAAGTGTTATACAATCAAAAGTAACGCAAAAACCGAGCTGTTAACTTTTCTATTGTATTGTAATCTATATTTTACATATTTATTTATAAATATATATGTATATATATATATATATATATTTATGTAAATAACTAACTTAATACAGTAAGAAAACAAACAAACAAAAGGAAAATATGCATTAATATATCTATGTAAACATGTATTCATGAATGTATTTATGTACGCTTGTATGTAATGTTAACAAAAAAAAAAAAAGATTAAATAAAAATGTAAAAAATGTAATAATAAAACGTTCATGTTATTCTATTTTATGTCTATTTCAACAAAATTGGGCTATTGTCTTGGGTCTGTTTGATTGTTTGTTGCTCCGATTCAGTTACTTTAGTTACGATTTTAGCAGCTATGGAAAAAAACCTGTTACTCATTATATGTATCTGTTATATGATCTATGTATGTATGTATGTATTTTAAGTTCAAGAAAACAAAAAACGTTTGTTTTTATGTACGAAAATACAACATTTAAACTATGAAAAATTTGCGGAAAAGAAAAACATTGACCACTTTTTAACCAATCATTTTGATCATGACCAGCTAAAAGGGCCAAATATTTGTAATTTAGTATAGTATTTGAGTGTGTGTGTTGTGAATTATAACAGCTTTGTTTTGTTCCTATTTCATTCCTTTTTCATTTAATATAACACTTTATGTAACACTTGTTGCTCGTTTTTTTCGTTTTATAAAAAAATTAACATTTCAGCACCGTTATTTTTGTTTTTGTTTCAAGGCAAACACATTATAATGCTTTCACGCTCTTGCGCTCTTGCTTCTCCTTTCTCTCCCTCGCACTCGCTTTATCTCTCTCTCTCTCTCTCTCTCTCTCTCTCTGTCAACATTAACAATTCGGTTCTCGAAATCTCAAATTCTCAATTCTCGAAAACTATTATACAGCTGTACACCAGCATTATTTGCTTGGCATTGGTTGAAAGACACAACTAAATTATAACTATATATTTTGTACGTCTATATATGTGTATGTGTGTGTGTGTGTATGTGTGTGGGTGTATCTTTAAATTTAAGGTAGGCTACACATGTGCTGCAACTATTCCCTCCATCCAACATTTTGGATGGATTGCGCTGTCTGCTAACTGTGTTAAACGTATATATGTGTGTGTTTTTATAAACGCTCCTATGGAAAACTCTTATTTCGACCCTCGAGTTGAACACTTGTGTGTCGTATTTTGCTGTATTTTCGTTTCGCTTCAAAGTTTGTTTGTTCTGTTTAGTTTAATTTACAGTTTTTCATTTAAGTTTGTTTCACTTTTCTTTTGGTCTGGGGTTAGGTTAAGAAGGGTTTTAATTTTTAGTTTTATGTTTTTCTCTTTTCTTTCTGCTTTCGTTTTTTTTCGGAGAGGTGGGCTAAAGTTGACACCTGCTTTCAATTTCAATTTTTAATTTGGAAATACGAAAAAAAAAAAATATATATATAGTAATATCTAGTAAAAATAATAACATAGTTTTAATATTTTGTTCTGTTTTTTAAGCCGCTGTCGTCATCTGATTTGTTTTTGCATACAATTTACTGTTACAATTTTTCAAATTCTCAAATGCAATAAGCTTTAAAAAAAGAAAACAATTTTTTTAACACACACACAAACCAATTAATCGTTTGGTTTTTTGTTTTTCACTTTGCTTTTTCTTTTACTTTTCGTTCACTTAATGTAATGCTTACTAAAAGTGATTTAAAAAAATAAAATAATTCATAAAAAAAATTTAATTTTACGTTTCTATATATATATATATATGTATATATAAAAAAAAAACGAATTTGCTGCTCTTACGGCTTAATTTTTGAATTTGTTTTTTGTTGATTTTTTTTTCTTGTTTTGTTTGTTTTTTTTTTATTTTTTTGTGTTTTGTTTTTGTTGTTACTTTTTTTGTAGTTGTGTGTAACTTTCATTCCATGTTTTGTAAATATTTGTATAAATTTGTGTTAGTTGCTGCGGGGGCTGCTGAAATTGTAGCTGTTGAACCAGTTGTTGAATGTAGCTTTCCTTTGCATCAGGCATAATTCAAGATTTGTTTTAAATAAGTGTGTGTGTGTGTGCGGGTGTGTGTGGGTGTGTGTGTGTGTTTAGATATATTAAGTAGTTAAATTAGATTTATAACAAAGGATCAGCGGCGGATAAATTGATGATTTGTATGGGCAGCGCAGTCACATCGCGAATAACACAAGAACAATGAAAACGATGCCGTATAACAGCTTAGCCGTTTAAGCAACGGCAACAGTTTTGGTTTCTTTTTTTCTTTTCTTTTCGTTTATTGGGCAAGTTGAACACACAACAAGCGTCTGCAGCTATTATACACGAGAGAGACAGATAATCGAGCTTCGAAATGCAACTGCTGCTATTGTTGCAGTTGTTGTTGCTCTCTCTCTCTCTCACTTCTATTCTTTTGCCTTGATGTTGCCGAGGTGTTGTTATTGTTGCTGTTGATGCTGTTGCTGTTGTTGTTGATGCTGGAGTAGAGGGACGAGAGTTGTGTTGCCTGATGATGATGAACGCGTTAAAGAAAACTGCCCTGGCAAATCCGAATTTAACTTTAAAGCTATTGCTATTATTGTAATTGTTGATGATTTTCTTGTTTGTTGTAGTTGCTGATAAATTTGTTGTTAAATTAGTTATTAAAGTTGCTTGCTGTTGTTGTTGTTTTTTGGTTGCCCCCCCTCCCCGTTGCTGCAGCTTACTGCTGTGAGCTCGCCAGCTGCTGTTGCTGTTGCTGCTGTTGTTGCTGCTGGGTGGCGGCCGATGCGTTGCCGGGCGGCGGCGACGGCTGCTGCTGCTGCTGCTGCTGCAATTGATGTGAGGACGCTGTCGACGACGCCTGCTGCTGATGATGCGCAGGTGGCGCCGACGACGACGCCGCCGACGATTGATGATGCGATTGCGGCGGCAGCGGCTGCTGCTGCTGCTGCGACGGCGACTGTTGCTGCTGCTGTTGCTGAGTCCCACTTGGCGCAGCGCCGGCTAGGTTCTGTTGTTGCTGTTGCTGTTGCAATTGTTGTTCTTTGGCAGCTTTCTGTTTCTTAGTCACTGGTGGCGGATTTGTCGATAGCATCATAGCGCGAATTCGCCGCTGTGCGGACTGCAATACAAAAAAAAAAAAAAAAAACGCACACACAATTACAAACATTTATCATATCTATATAGATTTATAATTGGCCACATACCTGAACGCTATAGAATGGCCCAATAATGTGCACAGGTGTCTCCTCATCGCCGCCTGAAGGTGGCGCCAGCGCATGCTCTGGCAGCTTAATGACGCTTCCCGTCACACGTTGCAGCTCACGGACATTTTGTCCGCCCTTGCCAATAATGCGTCCAACCTGAGAATGGACGCAAATGAATATTTAATAAATACACAGTTGAATCGACAGATAACGATTAAAACCCTGGACTTAAATTCTAAAATAATTTGCATTTAAAATTTTAACTTTTAACTCAGGGTTCATCATTAATCATTTGAAAATATCAATATTCTATTGGACTTAATTAGACCAATAGTATTTATTGAATTCAGATTTAATTATGATTTTATATGAACTTTACAAAATATAAAACAATAAAACAAATGAAATTTGTTTATGTACTCTATGAAATATGTTTCACATTTAATTCATCATATATTTATTTGTACACACCTGGGAGCTGGCGACGAGTAGCTCGACAGTGAGGCGTACATCATCGGTGCCGCACATAAAGCCCTCCTCGCGCATCTTTTCGAATATCATGTACTGCGCCTTCCACTGACCCTCCGGTGTGCCAACAATCGTGACCTTGCGCTCCGTTTGTTGGTCCAGCGGCTTGTCGGCGTCGAGGGGCGCAATTTTGAGGGATGCGCTCGAGAAGCGCATTATGCTCCTAATGTGCGATCCTTTGGTACCAATGATTGCCCCAACGGCATTATTTGGTATATACAGATACGTTGTCTCCTGCATATCGTTGGGGAAGGCCGGTGGCACCACGCTGGCCGGTGTCTTGGACATGGCAAAGCTTTGACACGAGGGGAACGGCATGCTCGTGTTGAAGACCATGCCGTTGCCCGGTGTCGACATCATTGCCATGGGATGGAGACCGGGGAACATAAGGCTCTGAGGCGCCATTGCCTGCAGATCGTTCTCATAGCTTTGGCGTAGCTTGGTGCTAATTTGGTTTTCCGCGCGTGACATATTCTCAATCAATCCCTTAACCGTGATGATGCGCTCCAGATTGAAGCTGTTAATGTCGTTAATTGAGCTAACGGTTATCTTCGTGTCCGTGTCCTGCATGATGCGCTTAATAGTATTTCCGCTCTTGCCAATAATGCGACCAATTAAATTATTATGGGCGAGTATCTTCAAACAGATCTCACTGACGGAAAGAAAGGGAAAGATTTTGATTAGATTTATTCAAATGGAAAATTATCTGATCACTTACCCCTTATTTGTAGACAGTGCCTCCTGTTGCATAACCTCCAATATGCGTTTGCACGCATTTGTGCAGTTCTCCGGATTGCCATAGATCGTAATGGACTTTTCGAGGGAGCCAACGTTCTCCTTGCGATGCACATCGACACGGGCCCGACTCTGTTGTGTTATGGTGCGTATGGTGGTGCCCTGTCTGCCAATGATCGCGCCCACCATCTCGCTCTGTACCAGTATGCGCAGCGGGAAGTCCGCCTGGCGGCCGGGTCCCGGCATTCCCGGATACGGATTGCGCTGATTGCGTATGCTGCGACGTTGATTCTTATCCAATTGCTCTGCGTGCAGTTTACTGCCCTCGAACTCGACGCCGTTCAGACCACCAGCAGCTCTAAAGTAATGTGTCAAAGGGGGTAGCACAATAAAGGAGAGAAAACAAACAAAAAGAAGAAAGAACGGGGTGAGACGCAACTCTAATATGATCGAACAATTGGATGATATACATATGTATGCATTATTATGTTCTCTATGTGTGTGTATAGATAACATTCAAGTATGTGTGTAAAATTAACGTAAACAATTTGGACCAGATCAGAATCAGAATCAGATCAGATCCGATCTAATCAAATTAGATCAGATCAGATCGGATCAGACATAAATACAAGCAAAGGTAACTACAAAGTAAATTTAAAAACCAAAATAAAAAAAAACGCCCTTAGCACAACACACAAGCCCCGCCCACAGTCACAGCCAAGTCCCGCCATCTCCGCCTACCGCCACGCCCACCACCCCAAAGATTCAGGCAGTCGGATGCGATCCACTTGAAAGTCATATTGCAAATAACTCTACAACATCGATATACATATGCATATTTATAAGATAGAATTTGGATTATACTAAAATGTAGCTGCTAGCAAAACAATCGATAGTTATCGATAACAACTGTGTCGATGGTCAGTTCTCCTATAAATTTGTTGTGCGCCCTAATGCGTTTGTTTGTAGCTCACAATACAGCAGCCATCGCGTTTTATCGATAACATATCGATCACTTTCCATCTACAGATATAAATACGTATGTACAATTTAATTAGTACTTAACGCGAGATTTACAAGCCGTTTTAGAACCATAATGGGGGATATTTATCAAATCACGTAAATCTAGTGTTAAGTACGAATATTTTGTTTATATATATATATATATATACACACATATACATATACATATTTTTATATATATACTTTTTTATTTATTTATATATATAAACTGTAAGATTTCTCTTTAGATTGTTTTTTTTTCTATTAGATATTTGTGTTTGATTTTTGTTTGATTTGTCGTATATACCTTTGCGCCTGCTCAGGATTTTCGAATGTTATATGTACTGTTTGAGTATTTTGATCCTTACTAGAAATAGCCTCACATTGTTTGACGATGCCATAGGGCTTCAGGAGCGGTTCGATGTCTTCGAAACGTGTTTGCAGCGGTATGCCGCTTATTAAGATTTTTGATGTTGTAACACTGTGAAGAAAATAGCGTAAAAACACACACAAAACAAAACAAAACATAGAGAAAAAAGGAAGAAAACAAGAAGATAAAAAAAAACACAAACGAAAACAAAAACAAAATAAAGACATTAAAAATAGGTAAATAAAACATAGAAGTAAGAAAAATAAATAAAAAGTGGCAATGAAATTTAATGTTTTTTCACAAAGGTATGAAAAGACATTGAAAAAAAATTTAATGAAGAATGAAAAGAAGGGAAAAGGAAAAAGAACAGTATGTCAGTAAAAAGAGAAAGATTCAACAGCGCAACTAACATCTATAGAGCGAGATAGCGAACGTGAAAAAAGAGACTCCAAGGATTCTTTTTAATGGTATTATTTTTTTTTCTTATTATATATATATATTTTATTATAACTTTGTTTATTGTTTCTTTTGCATTAAGGGGCGTGGGAAGGGCTGTGTGCAATCGTGTGGCGATGAAGATGCAACAAAAGATTCGAATGAGAAAATGTGTCAAATCGCAAACTCGCGAGCGTTAGACGAACGAGAGAGTTTAAGAGAGAGAGAAATAGAGAGATCAAAAAGTTGCAAGTGTAGTGCAAAAAAAAAAAAAAACAAAAAAAAAAGAGAACGCGTAGGCGTGACCAAATTGAATGTTTTAAAAAACGTTTTGGAGGCGTGGCAAAGAGTAATACTTATGCATAAATCGTGGTTAGGGCGTTTCGTTCAATTTATATTCTTTCTTATATAAATATATTTACATATATAATTAAAAAATCAAATAAAATTGCATTTACATTTGAGAGAAAGCGAGAGAGAAAGCATGCATAACAAGAGGCCACACAGACTGATATAAAAGAGAGAGAGTGAGAGAGAGAGAGAGACTATAAAGAGAGGGTAATAACATCCTGTTGACCATAACGGTAACATAACAAATTAAAAACAACAGCAAGAACAGTGCTCTAGTTAGGTCTGCCTGACTTGGAGATACTCTGTACTCCAGCTGCAAGCTGATATTACATGCATTTGAACTTTACAATATACAAAAATCACACAAACATTCGCTACTTCTTCTTCCCTCAGGAAGGAAATAAGGCAAGATATGGAAAATTAATTATGAAAACTTATATTGATCTTAAATTTCAAATCTCTAGCTGAATTCAAGTCTTAGGCCGACTCAAGAATATATATACCGAAATAGAATACATATTTATACTATATATGTATGTACTTAATGGGCTCGTACCTGATTTCTTCTACTTGTTAAAAACGAATATGCTCGCTTGTTTACCCATATTTTACGGGAACAGCGTAAAATGGCTCCTCGCGACACCAAACAAAAACAAGAAGAAGAAGAAATACTGAATCAGCCAGCAACAAGACACTAGCAACATTGCAAAAATCTCGATCGATTGCTGCTGCTGCTGAAGCTGGAATGTTGCACATTTAATATCGTGTTTATTTTTCTTGGAAGTAATTTCACTCCAGCCGCCGCCGCCGTCGTCGTCGTCGTCGTCTCCGCCGCCACCGCCGTAAAGAGTCACAAACAAGAACAAATAATAAAAACAAATGGGCAGAGTAGAGCAAAGCATGTCGAACTCTAAATACCCTTGCTGAACCAGGTTTTCACTTGCATTCTCAGGTAATTTTTTTGTTCGCGCCTTTTACAAAGAAATGTGTTTTCGCATTTTATAAAATTGTTCAAATTCGCTATCTTTATGTTGTTGTTGAAAGTGTAAATTTACAGCAATAATAATAATAATAACGAATTAGGTCAAATATTTGTTAACCAGATGTTAGCGTTTAATTTGTTTAGTGTTTCGTGTTGGACCTGTTCTTGACAATGCCCATCTTCGATCCTAAGTAGGTACACAAATAAAGTGTATTTTTAAATATTCCCATTTTTTAGTTATTCCCTGTTTTATTTATTCACCTTTTTTAATTAACAGGCTTTCAGCAATTCCAGCGAAAATCGCACCGTGTTGGCAACTCTATTTTATGAATGAAAGCGAGCGGCTTAAGATCGCAAAAGAGAGCAGCAAGCGAGAAAAGCAGAGAGTCAAGCGCAAAAGCGAATTTACAATGCAGTAAGCATACCGTGTGTATGTGAATGTGTATGTGTTTGTGTGTGTGTGTGTGTGTGTGCTTGCCTTTGTGGAGCCGTCGAATTGAGTTTGCCAAACTGCGTGCAGACGCCGCAAATAAAAAAAACAAAAACAACAGTTTCACATGCCGGCCGCCTTCTTCGGCTGTAGACGCATTCCATTGCCACTTTTGTATGTCGTGTCTCTCATTCGTCTCTCTGTGTCAGTGCTGCCCATTCTGTTTTTCCCCCCGTTAAATCTGGCTTTTTTTCGAACATGAGTTTGGCTTTTTTCTGCAAGTGTTTTGTTTGCAATTATGTCTTCAATTTAAAGGCCTTAATTAATTGAATTATTTTAGAAATAGAAGAGTGGAAACAATTCTATTTTTTTTTTTTTTTTTTTATATATCAACCATATTCCCTTAGTCTGGGATTTTATTTTTATCTGTTGTACAAAAATTAGCAGTACTGCTAAAACTCTGAGACCCTTGTGCTTCTATTACTATGGCTGTTGTTGCACTTTATCAACATATTTGTTTGTGTCTGCGTTTTTTATCCGTACAGAGACACAAATGTATAGGTTCGTATGTTTGTGTGTTTAATATTTTTAGCTGCTTGTTTTTTCCAGGAATTAAAGTCAAAACGGCAACAAAAAATTTGCTGTCGCTGCTCTTATTTTCTTCTTCTTACTTTTCGACTTGCTTTGCTTATTTGTTGTTTTTTTTTCTTTTTGCTTAGTGTAAGTTTTCAATCTGAGTAGTTGAGGCTGAAGAGCTTTTCGCTTGTGTAGAATTTTTAGACAGCGCTCGCTCTCTTTAACCACACTGCAAAACTGTTGCGCACAGTTTAAAGAGTACGGCGCATGCGCCACATGTTACAAACATGTGTAGCTCATGGTTGGGGTATATGCAGGGGTGTCAGCTAAAAACACACCATACCATAATACACCACACCTTACCACACCACACCACAAATATGCAAATGTCATTGCTGCAGTTCGTTGACGTCGCGTCGCATCGCGTCGCCACGGGCCC
This sequence comes from Drosophila micromelanica, assembly GCA_004143825.1. Lineage (NCBI taxonomy): Eukaryota > Metazoa > Arthropoda > Insecta > Diptera > Drosophilidae > Drosophila > Drosophila micromelanica. The sequence continues at coordinate 31,190 of SCDY01002053.1, read as the reverse complement.
AGCACCAATAGGAATTTGCACCCAACTCACTCGCACTCACGCTCTCGCTGTGCTGTTTTGTATGAGAGAAGAAATACTCTATGTTCCCAAAGTATAGGGATGTATATTAGTTATGGTAGACATCATATACAACTAAACTTTCCACATATTTAAATCCTACAAATGTTCTATTTACCTCTCTACGCCCCCTGTTCCATCTATCCATTTTATTTTAATCGCATAATCGAGTTTTCTTTACATAAGCACCAAGTCACCTTTTTGTGTTTTACTGTACATAGGGTAATACGTAGACGGCACATCGCGTGGGCCACACGTTTATTTGTGTTTGGCATGTGACTGACGCTGAGGCTGGCGCCTCTGTCTAACAGCAATGCCCTCTGCCTGGCACTCTCACAAACACAAACACAATTACACAGACACATAGACACAGAGACAGACACCTGAGCGCGCGCAAGCTTCGTTTTTTGTGTTATCAATGCCCGCGGCCCTTTTGCGCCTCGCAATCAATATGCTTCATACATACATACAACCATACATATGTATACACATACACACAAAGTCAACGTCATCCTCTGTGGCATGGCACTGGGTTGTTTATTTGGCATTTAATACAAGCACAGCTATACATACATATGTATGTGTATTATCTTTATCGTGCATACACATATACATATGTGAACATATACATAGATAAACGTGTATTTTCACAAACACACCCATACAGACACAAGCACGTGTTGCATCGCTTAGCTTTTTGTTGCTTGAAAAGTTGATTTATAGTTTATAAATACATATAGTTATTTGTATGTATTTATGTACATACATATATATACATATATGTGCATCTGCACATGTGTTTGTCTGTGTGCACGTTTCATTGCCTTTTTGCTTTCCATTTGTTTTTGTTGAATTTTATGAATGAAAGTCTTCTTGCTGTTGTTGATGTTTTGGCTGCATTTCTGTATTTGCCTTTATGTTTATATGTAGATGCCTTTGCATTAACGCATAAACGCACACACACATACACAAATGTGCATACTCTTTCACATTTCATGACGTATCGGTGTATGTGGGTTTGCCCGTTCCATTGCCAAAGCATTCCACAAGTTGCCGCGACGCTAATGTCAGTGCTGCAAAGTTTGCGCTGCGTCAGCGTCGAATAGGCGAGCAACCGTTAGTTTGCGCTGTCTTCTTTGTGCATAGTTAAATTTGAATTAGTTTTTTTTTTTTTTTTTGTTTTGCTATATACCTTTCTTTCACACCCTGTTCCCATTTAAAATGGCTAAGTAGCAACAGGGTGTTTTTGGCTTTAGCAAAATTAAACTATATATAATCCAAGCTAGAGTCTTGAAATTTTAAATATTTACAAAACAAGTTAATTTATTTTGCACATTTTGGAGATTAAATTTGCTGTGTAAGTTCTCATTTAAGAATATATCTCAGCTGCCTACACGGTATTTTCTAGTCGACCACTTTCGACATATACAGTCTTGTTTTTGCTTATCTATTGCCAACGCCCAACACCCAACAGCACCCCCTGACATCTACAAAGTTGCATGATTACATACACACACAAAAACACACACTCACACAAACTTGTTTCAGACAACAGTTGCAGTTGTTGTTGTTTGTCGTTTTGACCTAAATTGGCCCCACACACACAATTTTGCAAATATGCGCATGTGTGTGTATGTGTGTACGTGAGTGCGTATGTACACATACGCATGCCTGCATATTTTTATCTAATCCCCCCCTTGGTGCTGGTGCTGTTCCTCTGTCCCATGACTAATGCAGTCATTGTTGTTTTTTCTTATTATTATTGTTTTATTTTCGTATTTTTTTTTATTTTTATATTTTTGCCTTGACTAGTATACAAATAGGTCGCTTACAGTAATGGGCTGGGCCGAGCTGAGCTGAGGGCGTGGTCATATGGCAATAGGCCTTTCTAATATACAAAAAACCACACAAGAAAACAAAACAGAGAAAAATAAGATAAATAAAGGATTCCAATCGCAGCAGGGCGTTAAAAATAGATAAGAAATGATTCTCAGCAGAGCTAAGTAAAATCTGTGCAGTCAAGTTACAGTAAACTGGAAATTGCGATTTTTTCCCCCGTTTTTGATTGCTTGTTATTATAATCTGTACAAATTAAGTCATTTGATAAGTTATACCAAACTCACAACCCGCATTTATATAACTTATATATAAAAAATAACGTCAAGATAACCAAAGTATTTTAAACATATAAAAAAGAACTAAAAACCATATTATTAGAAATATCAAACAATTATGGAATTTGTTCAATTATCAAGAAATGCTTAAAAAATTCGCATGGGAAGCTGCTGCATCAAATATCAATATTCATATGTCAAGCTGTTTACCAACACTAAACACTCGTCACGACACCCAACTTCCGCTCAATAACGGGCAACTCGGGAGTGAGAGAGAGGGAGAGACAATAAAAACACTCACCGATCATAAAAACGTACAAATTTTGTACTTGGCTGTTGATGATGGTTATAATAATGATGATTACTGCCGCTGTTGTTGTTGTTGATATTGATTCTGTTGTTGTTATTGTTATTATTATTGGGGGTGGGGTAATTACTGCTGTTGCTGCTGTGCATTTTTAGTTTGTTTTGTTTTAGCTGTTGTTGCAATTTCGTTTGTTTTTATATTTTTATATATTTTGCTTGTTTCTTTCTCTCTCTCGATTTGCACAGCAACACTTTCTCTTCAATAATAGTGCAAAGAAATAACACGTCTGCTCTCACTTTTTATATTTGCTGTTCTTTGTTTCGCCGTTTACTTTATAGAAAAATCAACTCAAACTAGAAGAGACAGACGCATGAAGAATTTGAAGCGAAGCCACACACACATGCATGCGTACGCACGCTTATTTAAGAGCGCGCGCGCGAGCACGTTAAGTGAAATTACCAAATACAATTTATAACGACCGCGCAACAGCAGCAGCGCTCGTAGATTTTGTCCACATACAAACACAAACACGCACACACGAGCGTAAACGAACGAATGAGCGAATGAACGAACTCGCTTCGTTTGCCTCAGTCGCGCTCTCCCACTTGTTAATCACACACGCAAAATTTGCGCTACTGATATGATTATGATTTTATTTTGTGTCGGTTTTCGTTTTTGTAATTGTCGTTGCTCTTTTAGCGCTGCTGTTGCTTCTTCTTGCTGTTATGTATATGCACGTATATAGTTTTTTTTAGTCACGCGTATGGGCTCTGATTTGCTGTCTTGTGTGGTACCGATTTGGGGGCGATGAATTGAACTGAAGTAAACAGCGCAGCAACAAAAATGCAACCCATGCGCTGACTCACAAAAAATCGCAATTTCTGACGGACACAATTTGCATGCATGTGCTAGTTGATAATCTATCGATACGCTCTGTGCGCTTATCGATAGTTCTAAAAACTTCAGAATTCCAAAGTTTGTTTAAACTATTTTCAGTTTGTACATGTATATATATATATATATATATATATATACGTATACACATATAAGTGGATGTATGTGATACGTGTCTGGCTAATTAGCAACAGACGCCGTTGAAAAAAATAAATAAAAACACATACTGTTGCCGCCCCATTCCCACTGTCTACATATCTATGGGCAAGTTTGTATGTGTGCACTCAATATGTAGGCGCATGGGCAGCATTGGCAGCCGCAGAGCACAAAAAAATACTCTCGTTATGCAGTGCTGCAAATTCGGCTTAACCGAATGTTGCCGAAGTGTGTGCGATTTGTATGAGTATAAGAGAGGAGAGTTCAATTGCATTAAATTAAAAAAAAAAGCAAAGCAGCAAATTACAGATCAATGTTGCTCTCTCGGAGCACAGACTCCGACTACACACACAAGTCAGAGTCGAGCAAAGTAGGTCAGTTTACTTGCTGCTTTTGCATTTGGGCTGGGCGAGCGCAACTAGTCAAAGAAAGGTGCACATGCCTTTCCATGCTTGCGGTGCAGTGGTACTACCGGTGTGTGTGTGCCGCGCTTAAATTGATTTTTAATGTCATTCGTGTTGCTTGATTTAAGCGCTTTTTATCAATAATTGACGTCGACGTCGCAGTCGTTGCAATTGAAAAAAAAGACGCGGGTGAGAAAAAACAATTAAAACGGAAAAAAAAATGTGTCAATTTTTTTTTTTTTTTTTGCATAGTTTGTCTGTTTCCATTGTGCATGAGCACACACACATATGCAAAAGCGTACTTGCATAGATAAAGAAAACGACGACAAAAAAGACTTGTAAAAACTACGCAAAACTACGAGAAATAAAAAGAACGACACGACACTTTTGTCGTGTACTTATACACATGCATATATACAGCGGAGTGAGTTTTTTCTTCTATTTTCTATTTGACGGTCTTCTAACATAACATCACTCACTTCTCACGGCTTGTTTCTGTTTGTTGTTGTTGCTCTAATATGAATATCACTTAAAGCATTAAGCTAAATATTTCAAAGAACACAGAGTAGCACAATTTTTTGTTGCTTTTTGTTTTTGTTTTGCGCCCACGACGACCAGCGACCGATGACTATTACAAAAAAAAAACCAAAAAAAAAGTAAAAACAACACGCAGCAGACACTAACACCAACAACAGCAGGCGTAAAATATTTTATAATTTTTGCTGTTGCGTTGCCGAGCTGTTGAATTTGCCGTTTTATTTATTGTTGTTGTTGTTTTTCAACTACGTCGCGTATTTCCGAAAAAGACGACCGCAAAATGCAAAGAGCATTTAACTACTGAAGCTAAAACAGGCAAACGACAAAGAGCAAGGCGCAAAACAGCGGCGAATGGATGGGACGGTAAAGCAAAATCGCAAGTGGCCGCGCGTTGGAGCACCGTTAAGAGAGATAGAGTGAACAAGTAAGCGAGCGAAAGAGAGACGCAGCCAGCCGGCTACGCGACTGCAAAGCGACAATACACGCCATTTGCTGTTGTTGTTGCTGTTATTCTTACTTGGGATGTGTTGGTGAAGTAAAGGCAAGGCAACTACATGATTAGCGCGCAACACTTGCAAAAAAAAAGGGAAAACGACAAGACGCAACAGCAGCAGCAGAAGTGTTGTTGTGCATAATGTAGGAGAAATTCGAATACGCGGTGTTGCCAGATAGGGGCAACAGTTGACGCATCATTTAAGCTGCATTTTGCAGCACTTTAAAGTACTAAGGTTTAGCCTTAAAAAACATGTATTTTTACATAAATTCTGATGTTTATGTATTTGTAACACAGCAATATATATTTCATATTTAATAAAAAATATTTAAATTTTCTTAGTCACATAAATAAGCGCTATGTATGGACATATAAACACATGTACATATGTATGTTATTTACGAAAAATATGAAAACCCTAAAGAATCATATTAGTTCTTGTAGCGTCGACATTGACAGATGTGACAACTCTGTTGTCAAGTGTAGCGCGACAAAAGCTTGAATAAAGCACAGAACGCAGCAGCAGACTTCACAAGCTACAGCAACCGGCGCTGGCGCGACGCTCTCTCGCGCGCGCTCTTTTTCAAATTGTTGCGCTTTTTCACATACACGCAAAGTCACTCAAGTGTACATACACATGTTTGTAAGCAAGTGTACATGCAGATCTCTCGACAAGACAAGTTGTTATTGCGCGCGTTCGCTCTTTCTTTTTATTATGTTTTCTTGTTCTCTGTACAAAAAGTGCAACAGCTAACTCAACATTCAATTACGTCACGCATTCGCATTGCATGCGTAGCAATAAGCGTGCGTGCGTGCGTGCGTGTGTGTGTGCTGCCGCTGCTTTGGTTTGAAAGCAACAGTGGCGACGACGACTGCGACGTCGACGGCAGCGTGAACGCCTCGACTATTTGTTATTTCCGGTCAATTATTGTTGTCTTCTACACAAATACATAAATACACATAAGTACATACATATGTATTTTTGTTTACAGTGACGTCTACGGCGGCGCCGCCGGTTGATTTTTGAAAATGAGAAAAATTCAAAATAAAAAATATGTTTGGCAACACACATATGTGCATACACACACATAGAGATGTTGACCACAAATGCGGGCAAAACTCCACAACTAAGTAACTAAAAGAAAAACGGTAAAAACAGTTGTAAGCAGTCGGGCAGGCAACAACCGCTTAAGGTTAATAAAAATGTCGACTTCATTTCGGCAGTTCAATGGCCTCAATAAAAAGCAACAGCAGCAGCAGCAGCAGCGAACAGCAACCGACGCTTACAGCCGGCTGCTGGCCGCCCTGGTTAGCTTTCGATCGTAAATAGCTGATAACGCGCTGCGCAGCACAGCAACAGTAGCGAACAGCGCTGCGCTGTGACGTCGCCTAAACACACACAGAGAGTTGCGCGGCGCAGCGCAGCAGTCGCACACGTGCTCAAAAGCTCCTCCCAAACAATATAATAGATCGATCAGTACGTGATAATGGGCAGCACTGGCTTATTGCTTTTGTTTTTAATGCAATTTAAAGCTTCTTTCGTTCTCTCTCTCTCTCCCTCGCGAGCTTTCTACAGTGTTCGGAAAGCTATTCAAACGGCAGCTGTCAAGAATTATTTTGGCAAATTGACCAAGTTGCAAGTTGCGGATATTGTGCAACCCTTTTTGCTGTCGTTTTTGTTGCGGTAGTGAAATGCTTTCTTCCCTTATCAGTGGCTGCCTCTTTGCTAGGTGCCAACAACAACGACAATAACAATAGGTAGGCAGTATAACAAACAATGGTCGAGTAACTGCTTTTACCTGCTCCTGTCCCGCTGTTGAACGCAAGGATCTGCGCAAAAAGGGTTGCTGATCGTAGCGAATGCAGCTGCTGCTGCCATGTAGAAAGTGATCGCCGCTCAACCGGTGAAATAACGGTAGAAGAAAGTCGAAAGCCGCCGCCAAAAAAAAAAAAGAAAGAAAGAAGGACTTTGCAGCAGTCCTGGAGCTGCACGCGACAGTTGGCCAACAAGCGCGCCAAATACTTGGAAAGGAAAACGCGAGAATCAACCAAATTGAGATATTTGAAAACTGACAAGCAAACTAGGCTAATTAAAATGGTCAAAATATGAATATGAATAACATATTTGTGAGTGTAAACTATATATAAATTATTCCAATTGTATTATATATATGATATTCCAATTGGAGATTATAGTAGTCGAATGCCAATAAGATTTTGTATTTGTAAAAACAAAATTAGTTTTATTTTAATCTGTTTTGATATATCTGTCTAATAGCTTTCTAAAATTCGCAAATAAAATCTAGACGGAGAAGAAAATTGTGGAAATCTCAATGGTTTTTGCAGTTTTTCCCCTTAATCAAGATTTGCATCTTAAATTTCCATTAAGATTTTGATATCTTAATTTTGAATATTCATATATAAAAATATAGTATAACAGTTGTCTATTGTTTGTAACTGTAATTCGTAAGTGAAAATAATAAATTTAAATTTAAATTGGTTCACTTTATCGAGCGTGATCTGTACGCATAAAAAGATAAAGTTTTTGTGTTTGTAAGTCGAATCCGCAACATCATAATGATGCTCAAATAAGAGCAGTCGCAGCAGATGCCGCAACAGAGGCAGCGACTGCGACGCCAGCAGCGGCTGCGACAGCAACAGCGTCTACAAAGCGCAAGGTACAGAAACTCTCTCGCTTCTGTTTCTGGCTCTGCCTCTGCCTCTGCTTCTGCTTCCTTTGGCCTGGCCGCGTCTCTGTCTGTCGATGCGATTTTGCTGCCCGGATCTCTCAGCGCTGCTCGGCTTTGGTTTTCGGCAGCCGCATTCTTGAAAAACTAAGCCAGCAGTAACACGAATCTGGCCAGTGTGTTTGTGTGTGTGTGTCGTTGAATTCTTGGAAATTTCTAATGAACACAAACACAAAAAGGAGCACACAAAAATGTAGAGAACAAAAACAAAAAAAAAAACAACCAAAAAATGAAAAAGAAAAAAAAATACACCGAAAAAAAAACGAAACCGAAATAATGTGGATCAAACGCACGCTAAATGAGTACAAACAAGCGGAACGTGAGAAGAGCCATGAGAATCAAGGCACACACACACACACATAAACACACACACACACACATCAAAACATGGGTATTTATGGTATATGGATGAGGGCATGTGCGCCGACGCAGAAGACGCCGCATGATATGCATAGAAGTTGGCGCGATACAGGAAACAAATGCACGAACAAAACAGAGAGTGGTCAAAAGGGGGGGAAGTTAAATGGGGGGAGGGGGTGTTGTTGTTAAGAGAGAGGGGAAACACACGTTAGAATTAGCTCCAAAAACAAAGATATGCTCGCTTATATACAAATATACATACATAAGCTATTGATTTAAAATGTAGTGTTGCCAATTTTGTTTCTGCCCGCCAAATATGGTTCATACAAAGAATTTTATCTAAGCAAACCTATTAAATATACTATCAAAAACATGTTGCCAATATACCATAGTTTACTGCAATATTAAAAGTACTATTTCAATTTAAATTAAAGATAAGAAAACTCTTTTTAAACGATGTATTTTTTCTGATTTTGCACAATGTGACAACTTTATATATATTTGTACAATATTGCACATTTATAATTTTGCCAAAAAGTGAATCTAAATTTTGTAGGCTAAAAATGTCTTCTTCTAAAAGTAGCTCCAGAATTTAAAATTAAGAAATTGAGACTTAAAGCAAGAAGAATTGTTCAGAAACTGGGAGGGTTTATAAATTTCTTATATAGAACTCAAACTTATATATGTATATATATATATATATATTATTATTTTTTTTTTTTAATTTTTTCAGATATTGAGATTTATATGTATATTTAACTACATTAAATATTTAGGGAATATTCAAGTTTAGTCGAGCATTGTATTATATAAGAATAAAATATCCTGAGCAGGTTTTCCCAATTAAACAACATTATAAAATAGTTGCGTCTATTTGGTGAAACATTAAAAACAATAATGTTAAATAAATAAGATATGCAAAAGAATGTTTAATCTCAGGCATTTACAATTATTTAAATATTTTTAAAGCTACTTTTATGTGCAAAGTTTTTATTACACATTTGTGTAATAAAAAATAGCGATAGCTAAATTGTTGGCCAGTGACTGTGCCTTGAACTTCTCAGATGCTTCTTCCCACACATTTTAGGCGCCTACGCAGGGCGCATTAGGGCAGGGCAGGGCAGGAACAGGCAGGGCAGAAACGGGCCGCGTTAAAACTAAGCTTGCCGTTGGCTTTGCTTTACCTGCTTTTTGACACACACACACACACACACACACACACACACACATACATACATACACAGACACGCGGACGGACACACATTCACACTTACGCCCGCATGGCTGCCGTTGACTACCTGGTCTGTGTTTTTGGGTCTGGGTCTGCATCGAAATTTGCATCCTGTTTGGGCAGCAAGCAAAAACTCGGCGTCCTTCTGCTCTTCCGCTGGGCAACAGGGCAACAACAACAACAGCAGCAACAACAACAACACGACCGTGTCGCATATGGGACACACTCTTTAGTCGCCCTCTTGCTCACCTCCCCCTCGTACCCCCTTTTGCCGTGGGCAGTACTTGATTTCATTCAAATGCCCATTTGATGGTAATTTGTTTTTAGTTTTTTTCTTTCGTTTTTCATTCTATAAATCTTGACCTCCCCCGCGCTCTACCAGCCGATCAGCGTTTGATCAATGCGAAACGAGTTTGGCTTGAAAAAAAAGCGAAGGAGTGAGAGCGAGAGAGAGAGAGGACATATGACGGGGGTGTTGCTTGAATGAAGTGTAATAATGCAGCTGCCACACATGGCGTATGCGTAATGTGGCAAATCTCAACTCCCCCTCCCCTACCACCTGGTCACGTCAGAACTAACTAATAAATTTTAGCTTTAGTTTGCTTTAGTTTACCCTGTGAATCTTCTAAACAGAATGTACAATTAATTTCTGAAAGCAACTTTTAAAATCGTTTAGTTCAATTTCCCAAGAATATTAGCTTTCACTTGAAATTTAAAAAGCAATGTGGAAAATTTAAACCGAACTGATGGACAATTTGTTTTTTTTTTTCTTTTGCATTTCAAACTAATTTTTAATAAAATTAATGAAAATTTGCCACAAGAGAAATATGCCTAATTAGGTAATGGTTACAGGGTATTAAAATAAGAGCTCGCAGCTGCTAATTTGACTGTCAATCACAAGGATGTGGCAAGGGCATGGCGCCAGGACTCGATAATCGAATCGATGGGAATAAAATATGAGGCATATCAAAAGCTAGACACAAGATAGATTAGAACTAAGGCAAAAAAGATACAAAGATATTATGCAGACACACAGACAGACAGACACACATCATTGCTCACGCAATATGACAGCCAAAAAGGAAATAAAAGTAGGGTGAATACTGCGATTAGAAACCCGGGCAGCAGCTAAGGGTGCGCATGCTGGCTCTGCCTGCCTCCTTGCAAGCTCCCCGTCGTTCCCCCTCCCCCTCCCCAACAGAAAAAAAAAGTCCCATCCCTGCAAGACAAATTGGCAAACTTGCAGCTCAGATCTCAGCTACTCACATCTCTTCAAGCTGCAATCTTCAATCTCGAAGCTGTTTTTGCAAGTGAATAAACATTAGAAAAAAGGGCAGCGCGCAGCCAAATCCTTCGAATAATTAAAAAAAAATATATATACAACAAAAAAAAAGTAAGAAATAAATTTGTAAGCACAATTTCTAACAGCTAGCGGCAAAAAAGTGGATGAGGGGGGACGGGGTGGCGGTTGCCAGGCTGGCGGAAATGTGAGAAACTTGTTTCGCCATTTGAACAGCCAAAGGAAATAAGTAAAGAAGGCAGAAGGGGACCCTAAGTATCTAAAGCTCAACGCCAACTCAGGCGACGAAACCTGATTACAAATACACATACACACACACACACACACTCACAAGCATACACGCGCACACACACTTCTTGAAAGATCGTAGTGGCGGCTTTTGGGCAACCCTTTCATAGCGAAGCATTTTCTAAGCAGCCTCCTGAGCATGTTTTCTTTGGCGGATTAAGCGGAAGGCTACAGAAAAAGATTTCGACTGCCATTGGAATAGCTTGTATGTGTGTGTGTGTGTGTGAGAGAGAGAGTGAGTGTGTGCATGTGAGCTGCCTTTGCTGTTTTATGTTTTCTTTGGGTTTCTATTAGAAATTAGTAAATTATTTTTTCCCCCTTTTTTTCATATTATTTTTTATTATATTTTGTTGCCCCTTCCTTGAAACGCCGAATTGTTAACGTGCACGTTAAAGCTTAGCCGTTGTCGCAACAAGCGGCTTAACAAGCGCTCATATTGCGTATACGCAGAGCTTTCGGCTGGAGGTAAAGCTTTAGCGATATTAATTACAAATATTCCATCAATAGAACTTTAAAATGCTTGATTAGAAAAGATATTGTTACAAGTAAAATGGATCAGAGATCATCAAATCATAGTCTTGAAGGAGTGATCACTTGGTTCAAATATCAATTAATGGTAACTAATGTTAATCATGTCATATTTTAAAGGCTTCTCAGTAAATGCATTTCATTTTAGCGTGATCATGCAGGCAGCTTTTTGAAGTTTTGTAATCATCATTGATTGGAAATGCTTTTTTAAATTCGGAAAATCATTGCCTTTGATCATTGTACATTAACAACGTTTTTCATATAATAATAGAGAAGTGATTCAAAATTGATCTTTGAATACTAAAGATCGATGACGCTGAGATGGATCCCTTAGAGCAAAAAAAAACTGTAACCATTATCAAGATAGTTTCTCACAAAAATGCATTATTTTATGCAGAACTTTCTTAAAATTTAATAAACCTGTCTTTCTAATTTAGTTGTAACAAAAGTTGGTTTACGCTCATTTTTAAAACTTGCACTTAAAATAGTGATTTAATTCTGGAGTAACTTTTACATTTGTCTTTTTTAAAAAAAGAAAAACTATTGAAGTGCTTCAAAAGACATGAAAATAAAAGATTCGCTAATAAAAGTTAAAATTTGATTATTGTTGCATTATTTATAAATAGAGTTAACAAAATAAGAATATTTTGAAAAGTGTAAATTTGAGAAAGTGATCATCGATTATAAACAGTAAAGTTTGTATAGAACTAAGGTACAAGATTTTTGTGCCCAACGATGGGTTGCAATTGGGAAATGATCATCAAGAGAGGAAATTAAGTTTGACTATCCAATGGCAGCCGGTTGAAAGATCACTTATGAAAGAAACTGCACGTGCACGTGCAAATGCACCTTCGTGACTACAAATAATATGTGTATGTTCCCCTTGAAGCTCTTGCTTAGTTTTGACAAATAGATAAACGCACACTCTAGCATTGTGTGTGTGTGTGTATTTTTTTTTTATTTGTGTAGTTGGGGAGGGCAACGCGGCGCGATATGATCTGGCCGCGGATGCGAAGGACATTTGTGAGGCAGAGCCTGTGTACGGCCGTGTGTATCAAATTTTCTAATTTTTGTGTTTTTTTTGTGTTATTTTTTTTTTTTTTTTGGCAGATCCTGTTATTGAGGGGTGAAGTTGAGTGCTGCGGCGCACAGGTAGCGGGTTAGCCGGTTGCAGCTACAGCTAGTAGCTGTTGTTGTTGGCTGTAAGCTGTTGGCTGTTGGCCGTTGGCCGTTGGCTGTTAGCTGCCCCTGGTTGCATGTGACAATGATAATAATAACTGCTGCTCTACTCCGATCTGATCTGGTCGGCTCGGTGTTTACTTACACCACTTGAGCTTAACTCGACGGCGCGGCTGGGAGTTGATGAGGGTCGAGTTCGTTTGAGTTGGGGTTTTTTTTTGTTGTATTTGTACTTTTTTTCTTCTGCTTTTGGGTATTTGGGTTGGTGCGCATATCGAGGCTCATCTTTGGGTCTGAGAGCTTTTTTTTGACCGTGATATGCCCAATTTATCACAGGAAATTAGCTGCTATTTAGCAGCGTTGTATGTTCAAAGGAGGGCACAAAAAAGGAGGCTGGCCAGGAAGCCCAAGGTAGGCGGTCAAATAGCTGCTCTAGCTAGCCTCATCCTCAAACTCATCCACATCCGCATCCACATCCTCAGCTGCAGTTTCAGTCTCATTCAGCGGGTGTGCCACACACAGAGGCAAACTTCTTGTTATTTGGCGTGATAATTTGTGCAATTGTGGATTGCCAGTTGAGCTGCCAGCTAGCTAACCTCCCCCCCCCCCCCCCCCCCCTACCCTACCCTTCTTTCGCCTAGTTGGACAAGGGATCGGGGTTCGAGTTTAGGAGGGGTTACGTTGTCAGCGCGTGAGGCGTACCTAAAATGCCTTGGCGCCATTTTGCAAGACTTACTTCCTAAGCTCTGTCCGTCCAAGTTGCCTCTCTCCTCTCTGTGAGTTCAGTTCTAATTGCGATGGATGGTGGGCGTTTGAGCCCCGTTCTTAAGTGGATTCAATTCAAATAAATCACAATCAATTTATCAAAGAAACTTTTGTTTACACAATCTGAATGGACATACAATTATTACTATCGTTATTGTGGAATAAATTTGTATAATTTTCTGCTTTTGTGCAAATGTATGTAACAAGGATATCTCTAGAGACAACAAGTTTTGAAATATGGGCACGCGCAGTTCCAAGTTTATTACAAATAATCAATAATCATAAATCAAATTCAACAGCCTCAAACTTGTTAAGCTTATTTCATGGATTCTCAGTGCTAGAAACACCAAATTTGTTGCACTTATAGAAACTATTGCAATAGATTTCTTCAAAATCAGTTAAGAAACACAAAAGTTATACATTAAGTTGTATTTAAGTTTGTGAACCGTCTAAAAACAATTCAGATTAAAATATCCACTCAATCAACATTGATCAAAGCTATTAATTTTTTGATTACTGATCCGAAGCTCCAATGAGAATACACGCACACAGTTCAAAGAGGGGGGAGAAGAAAACAGGTCTCAAAAGTTTCTTTCTCCGTATAGAGACACAGATTTAATGCTACAAAAAGCTGCACAACAACTACAGAGGGGCGTTCACAAAAAGGGGGGTGGGGCACCATAAAACTAGAGGGCTCTACTAGAAGCTTATACACAATTAACTACATATATCTATGTGTGTTTCAAAAGAGGAGGCGACACATTATGCATGGGGAAAATAATGAACGATATTACAGTAGGAAAATAATGGGGAAAATATGCGGGGAAAATATGTAGTGTGGAGTTGTTCTCTTGTGTTTTCTTTTTTTCTGATTGTATTTAGGGTAGGTTAAGTTAAGTTGAGTTCTTATAGGGAATTTGATAAATACCTTGAGGTGCCAGCACCTTCCAATTGCTGCCGATCCAATGGCGGATCGAAGATTTGCTCACGATCTTCTTTTGATAATTCCAAATCGGCAAATTGATCCAGTTCGGAAGCCATTTTTATAACCGTACCTTCTGCTTCTTCTTTAGCTGTGCTGATTTTTAATTGGTTGCTTGACGTTATTAGCTTTTTTTTGTTTTTGCTTTGGGTTCGGGGGGATACGTTGTTCCAGAGGTCTTATAAAGAGTTCGGCTCGATTTTGTGAAAAAAAATATATTTATATATACGTATATAAAATAATAGCAATTTGCTTGTTTGTTCTTTTAGTTGATTTCGTCGGTTTCGGATTTAGATTTTTGTGTTCTTTATGTTGTTGTTGTTATTTTTTTAAGGTAACTCTGGCAACTCTATGGCAAAATATTGGGACACGTTTCGCCGGAGAAAACACTTTAGAATTTGGGTTTATAGGTAAGGGTTTTTGTTGCTGTTGTATTTGTATTTGACAAAAAAAAAAAGTTTTCGAATTATGATTTTGGGGCGTGGAATGCTTCAAAGAACTTTAGAATTTTGGCGCTTAGTTTTTGCATCGGCTCATGTCCTTGACCGTGGTTTTTTGTATTAATATTATTAATAACTCTTGTTGCTTAGCCTTCGTCGTTTGGGCAGATACCGAAACTAATTAAAGTATTCGTTTTTCGTTTTAAACTCGAGAAAATATCGTTAACAGTTGTTTAATTTATTTATTGTTGTTGCATTGCTTTTTTGGTTTTCCCGTTTATATTTTTTATGTTCTCCTTGTATCTCACCCGCGCGCTCGATTTGATTTTTTCGAAAATCCTTTTTACTGATTACGTTATTTAATTTTTTAATGTTTTTTCTTTTTTTTAGAATTTTCGAAGAAAACTGTTGCTGTTGCTGTAAAGGCCGTTAAAATGTTGTCCGAATCGAAAGAAAAGTGGTAAAAGTTGTCAATTTGGCCAAATGGGTGAAAACCTGAAACATAAGAAAGTAGAAACGTCAATAAAACACGAAAAAATTCGCCTAACAAAAAAAAACTACATGACAATTAATTAAGACAAATGTAAATGATAAAAAGCTCTCTCAACAGCTCTTTTGTATTTATTTTAAAAATTTGTGTGCGCGTTTGTTTTTGTTTGTTTGATCATCATACAAAAATGGTAGACAAGCTGGCAAGGCCACACGCACACAGACATACTAATTGCGTGTGTGATGATGTCAATATTAAAACATGGCAGCTTCGCTAAAGCTCAACGATTGACCACCCCCTACGGCAGGCGCCATTTGCAGGCAGCGCAACAGCTGTTACAGCGAGCACTCTGCAGCGATCACAGGCCGGCCGGCAAGCAACACGTTGCGACATGTTTGCTAACCGACCAGCGAGCGAGCAAAGCTTTTTGCGCGTACCATCAAAAAAGCTGGCAGCGCGACGCCGTAGTGTGGGCGCACTGCTTGCGTCGACGCATGAGCGGGGGCCGCATTTGGCATTAGAAGAGATTTATGTAGCGTGAGAGAGAGAGTTTAAAGAGAGATAAAGCTTTGCTGCTGCTGCCGTCGACGTCGCCGTCGTCATATTGACGACTTTGATCTTGGCCCGTGTGTTCGTGTGCGTGAGTGCGTTGGTGTGTTTCTCTTTTTGGCAATTGTTTTTGTTGTTGGCACTTTTTGTTTGTGTGGTGAATAAAATAGGCGAAAAGCAAATCACGCAAGAAGAAATAAAAAAAAAACACACAAGTGTGCCCAAAATTGGTGAAAATTTTGGATTGTTTTTCTAGTCTTTTGTTTGTTTGCTGTAAATGTTGTTGGCCGCATAATTCATCAATTATGTTTTTGGGTATTTCGCTTACTTCGCTGACTGCACTTGTGTATTTGTTGTTGTTGTCGCCAGCTGCCGCTGCCTATGTTTGTTGTTGTTAAATTTTTTGCGCAGATGATGTCAGAAATTTTGTGTTTGTTATTTCTTCATTGACTTTGTGTTTTGTATTTGTTTTTTGACTTTGCAGTGAACGTTCGCTTTGTTATACATTCGCATAGATTCTGTTTTTTTTTTTTGACAGCGAAATTATGTAAAGAAAACAAACAAATTCTGTTTAGTTTTTTACTTTTTTTTGTCACTTGTTCTAACTAAAAAAAAATACGGTAAAAAAAGCAAAAAAAAAAAAAAGAAAAGTTATACAAATTATTTATTTTTACTAGTGTTTGCGATTTGTAAAACAAAAAAAATCTGCGGGGCGGTAAACACGCGCACGCACGCTCGTACACACAACATACAACAAATACACATTTACACACACACACGAACAAGAAAAATATGCCACGAAAAAAGCAGCAACATAAGAAAAAAAAAGCGCAAAAGCTGCTGTCCCGCCCCGCCCCGCCGCTATGCTGCCCAACAACAATTCCCGCCGCCAACGCGACAACTGTTAATGCGATGTTGTTGTTGCTGCTGCTAATGATTAAACGTAGCCAACAAGTACAAGTTTAACGGTATTTAAAATTTTTTTTACTTTCTTTTTCAACAAATTTTTGGCAAACTGTAAAAAACATTGCCATTACACTAGTATTGGTATGTAGGCACGCACACATTTGTTTGTTTGTGTGCGTGCGTGCGTGTGTGTGCGTTATTGGCTTTGAATGAGTTTTTGGCTTCTCTATTTTATGTTCGGTTATGTGGCGAGAGGGGGGGGGGAACTTCTTTTGATTTGAACGTTTTATTTTATTTTTTTTTTTTGGTGCGCGCTCTTTATATTATTTGATTTCTTTTCATTTTTTTGTTTTTGCTTGCTTACGTTTGGGAACGAACGAACGAGCGTAAAAGAAGCAGCAACAGCAGATCAAGATCACTTTGCGGTTTCTCGAAATTTGAAAATGTATGAAAACTATTTACGAAGAAGCACAACAGAGGAGAAAAAAAACAATGAACGACGGCGACGGACACACGGTTAATGCATATTTTAACTTTTGCGTTTATTTTCTTATTTTTGTATGCTCTGCCTTATGCCGAAAATATTGTGTGCCAATAATGCTTTTTTGACGACCTTCTTTCTGCTGCGGCGTTCCAAATACAAATGACGGAAGGGAATTGTGCTTCCAAATACAAAAATGACCGAACGAACGTGCATGCGGCATTCTGGTGGCCGCAGCAGAAGCAGCGCCAGCGTCAGCAGCAGCAGCGGCGTTGGCAGCATACAGCACAGAGAGTGAGAGCGAAAGAGAGAGACGGAGACAGATAGAGAGAGAGAAGCAATGAAAAAGAGCTACCTCACAGAGCACCGAGTGCGTAACATTAATCACTTAACAGTTCCACTCAAGTATTTTTTGGCCGCCAACGCTCTGTTGCTGCCTTAGCCGAAATTCCTATGCTTTAACGCACACACACACATGTATACGACACAGCAGCGACGGCATCGACCGCGACCGCAGCCAAGCGAAAGACAGCAAGCACAATACAAAAGCAATGTGCGATGTTTTAGTGTGTGCCCCTCGCTGTGCTTGTGTGTGTGCTTGGTTGTCGCTATTGCCGAAATTTAATGAGTGTGAGTGGAATGTGAAACGGAGTGACTTTTGTCTTGCGCTAGCTTCGAGCTCAACCGTTCAACTCAACTCTTATACACAAGTTGTGGTAAAAGGAAATTAGAAAACTAAAAAGTTTAGGATAAGCCAACAAGACTAAGCAGAAAGCAAGCAATATTGAGTTTGTTATATTTTATAAACTACTCGTTTGAGCCAATGAATCGAAACGAGCAGCACGTGCATAGATAATTGAAAGCATAATTAGAAATAAAATTTTTTTTTTGCATTGACCAAGATCTTAGTGAACTTTAAAGCCACTCCAACTCAAAACTGCGACTCAGACTCAGACTCAGACTGTAACGTGGAGACGATTTGCGACTCAGAAACGGGGCGCGTGTAGCCTGGAACTGGAACCGGGAGCTTTAGCCACGCTCGCAGCAGCTTGGGAATGGAGTGCGCTTGTATGTGTATTTGAGTTAGTGTGTGCGTGTGAGTGAGCAGATGCCTGGATAATGTAGCCGCGCTGCCGACGTTGGCGTTGCCAAAAATTGAATGCGGCGACGTCGACGACAACGACGACGACGACGATGGCGGCGCTTAAGCGCTAAAAGGAAGAAGGAAGCAGCAAAGGAAGTGAACTGCGAGCTCTGAGCTCCGAGCTGTTAGCACCGAAGGCACACTCAAGCGAAAATATACAAACACAAATGTGTGTGTATGTGTATGTGTATGTGTATGTGTATGTGTATGTGTATGTGTATGTGTATGTGTATGTGTATATGTGTGTGTGTATGTATCAGCAATGAACATTCAAATACAGTAGAAAATAAAGTTTATGTTAGTGTAATCAGCAGGAAGATACCCTATATCAAGCACACAGTATAAAACAGAACATTTGATGAGCTCAGCTTGTACAGGGTATAAAATAGTACAAATCAAATACGAATAACAAAATCAATTGAATCCAAAAGGACAACTTAACAGCAGCAGCCAAATTAGTTTGATTTTGTACAATTTATGTATAAATATATATTATTATATATATATATATATATATATATATATAAGGCATTCACATATAAAGTAATTGATGAGTTATTGAAATATTCGATTCTAATTAGATCAAATAACAAAGATGTTCAAATCCTGTCGAAGGATTTGTCGTGAAGCCAACAGAAAAAGTAGAAAAACTCACGAACTTTGTACTTAAGAGAGATTTGTAATCAAAATCGAAAAAGTTTCAAAAAGGGAAACGCAATTCAATAGAAGTTGTAACTATTGGATTGGATTGAATATTTCGTACTTAAATGAAGAATTTAGTTTTTATTAAAGCAACATTTGAAGACAAACAACAAAGTTTTTTACTGTCATTAAATTTGTCGCTTATTGTTGTTCAGTATATTTTTCTACATTTGTACATATTTCTGATAATTAATTAATTATTGGACTATTTCATGTCTAAATATCAAAAATGTTTCAAACGTTTTAAGAGTACTTTCTGCCCTTTAGTTTTATGTTATTTCCAATTTCGTAAAATAATCATTTTTAATTTAAAAATATATGAGTTTTTTATGTGTTATGTATAATTATATATAATTATATTACAGCTCTATGTCAATTAAAACTCACAAAAGACAAAAAAAAAAAAAAATTGACATAAAGAAGTTTACTCGATTCTAATCCGTTAATCATAGAATTTGGTTATAAAATAAATTGTATCTTAATTTACAATTATTGTAGAAAGTAGTTTTAAATGTAAATCAGATCTTTAAGTTCTCTTAAATATCATTTCCTACACTGCAAATATTTATTGCTTTAAATTAATTTTGAAATTTATTTAATATGGTTTAAGTAAACATTAGATTAGAAAATAATGCTGTTAAGAAATACAGGAAAAAAAGAAAAAAATTTTTAAAGATTTCCAATTTTTGGAAAATGAGTTATTTAACAATTTATGGAATTTTTATTTCAAAGAAATATATATTAAATTGCATAAATTGCATAGTTTAAAACACAGATCTATGTCTATATAGTCAGTATGTACACTATATATTTAATTTAAAGCTGTTTCAGTGCGCTTCAAGTTAAATAATTGAATTGAAAAAATGTTGTAACTGCATTAAGAGTGCTGTTAATTCAAATTGAAAAAGTTAAGCAATTTTGATTGCACTTAAAGTGAACTCTCGCTTCAAGTTGGGGCCAAAGGGCGCGAGGCGCAATCCAAGCGGCACTTGGAGAGCTTCAAGGCCAGACAAGGCAGGGGGGCCAAATGCAGGACACTTGTTGCACGTGTAACTGCATATGTTCGTCGCTATCCTTTATCCTTTGTCCCTTATCATTTATCCTCTGTCTCTGTCGGGGCCAGGTGCATGCTGAAGTGGCAGCAACGCACGCGTCGCAATCAAAACAAAATCAGCCAGGAGCAAGGAGCAAGGAGCAAGGAGCAGGGGTTGCCTTGCATCTATATATATATATCTATATAATTGTTGCTGTTGCTGTTGTTGTTACCGCATTGCAATTGCAGTTGTTGAAGGTGACATTAATTGACGTTTAATGGGCAACCGCTACAAAACGAGGGGTGGCCTCATCAGATGCAAGTCAAATGAGTGCGAAAGAGAGCGAGCGAGAGAGAGAGAGAGAGTCTCGAGTCTTATTGCAGCATTTACGTCACAGGCGACAAGCCAATTAAAGCTGAAAGCTTTTCATGCCTTTTTATTTGCCAATAATTCAAGACACACAAAAAGTGCATCCTCTTTTATGGCATTGAAAAGCCCCGCGCCCAGGGGTTAAAGGTTAGGTTAAGCGGCCAAAATGGGGTTGCACATTGCCCAGTTGCGCCTGCAGCAGCAGCAGCAGCAACACCAGTGCAACTTAGGGCCAGGGGATTAAGCGTGCAGAGCGTGCGGCGGGGTGCTTCCCCTGGGGTAGTGGGCGCTGCTGTGGTGGGCGTGCAATTTGCATGGTCATGCAGTCGGCAGTCGGCAGCGAATGGCAGACGAAAGGAAAAGGGCGCGTCTCGTGTTGCCAGATTTTGATTCCTGCTGCGTGTTGCAGTGGCAGCGACAGCGACAGCGGCAGAGGCAGAGACAGCGCCTGCACTTGGTTGTAAAGCAAGGGTTCGTACATAATGTTATATAGTGTATGTATATTTGCCAGTGTGTGTGTGTGTGCACAACAAGTGCAACACAAAAATGGCGCGCGCAGCAGCAACTGCAGCAGCAACCCTGCAAAGTATGCAATGAAAAGCTGTGCGGCCCAAGCTGGCACTTGTGTGTGTGTGTGTGTGTGTGTGTGTGTGTGTGCGAGAGAGAGCCGACAATAGGCCTGACACTAGCTGCCTGCGAATGGCAGCACTCATATTTATGTGTCCATGTGCGTGCCTGCTGTCTGTGTGTGTGGGTGCGCATTGGCATTGCAATGCGAAATGCAATGCAATCATCAAAACCAAAATGGCGACATGCAAACAGCTGCTGCGGTGAGAGAGAGGCTGGCAAGCAGAGCTTTCGCCACAGATCAGCTGCAAGTTAGAGCGAGAGCGTGCTTGAGAGCGTGAGCGAATGGCAGCGCTCTTATATTTGTGTGTGTGTGTGGGTGGGCATTGCATTTAAATATGCATTAAAATGGCGGCGTGCAAAGCTATTCTATTTTGAGCAGAGCTTTAGGCAATATCAGATCAGCTCAAACGCATGTGAGTGGGACAGAGACAGTGAGAAATATTATAAATGCGCGTGAATTGAAAGCAGCAGCAGTCCTAAAAAAAAAAAAAACCTAAAAGCTTATATTAATACATAAAAGAAAATCAAGAAAAGATACGACTAGGAGATACCCAACGTTATAAATGCATGAAAAGGAAATATTTAAATTATAATTAATACGCTTAATAAAGTATTCGTTTTGGTTTTTGTTGGCAATTAATCACTTAAAATAAGTTTAATTTTTATCTAGTGATGCTGCCCAAGAATATACTATATGCTTTATGGGGTGGCAGATGCCAATATACCCTTCTTAACCATTTTCAATGTGGTTCGGCGTATGAAAAAATAATTCCAAATAAAAACCAGTGTCTATTGTGTCTATTGTGCGTGTCGTGTGAACAGATCGAGAACCACTGACAGGATAGGGGACCAGGACCAGGACCAGGACCAGTACCAGTACCAGGACCAGGACCAGAGCAGCAGGACGAGTACCAGTTGCCAAGCCGGCGCGCACAGCATAAAACAGGACATTAAACAATTGCACACGAAATGGCATCAAGAAAGCAAAAAGCAAAACGGCACAAGCACAAAGTACAGAGACCGCTCACACACACACACACACACACACACACACACACACATACGCATACTACAGACAAGTAATTCAATAAGCTTAAAGGGGCCCTGGCGAGGGGCGGGGGTTCCTTTTAGGGGCAGCAGCTTTGTTTTTGAGGGGAGCACAGAACAGAAGCTGCCAGAACCTAGTGTACGTACAATATTATATAACTGAACTATGCAGGCGCACATTTGTGCAACAGAGACAGCAACAGCGAGCTGCCTGCCTAAGCTTATTACGTGAAAAGGACGCGAAAGGGAACGCGTCCGGCTCAAGGACAACCGCATGTTATAGCGTGCGGTACAGTTACGTAGCCAGGGGGGGGGGGGCGGGGGGGGGGGGGGGGGGGGGGGGGGGGGGGGGGGGGGGGGGGGGGGGGGGGGGGGGGGGGGGGGGGGGGGGGTCTAATCCGCATGCCGCAAAAAAACAAAGCTGGGCACACTGTCTGCCCGATTTCCGCGTCTGTGGAATGCGCGCCCCGACAAATTCTAATCTAATTTTACGCTGCTTCAGCTCTCACTCTATCTCTCGCTCTCTCTCGCTCTCTCTCTCTCGCTCTCTTCCCATTTGCGGCTGTTGAACTTTCGAATTGATTTCAAAAATATTTTTTTTTTTTCGCGTTTCCATGCGAAGCATTTGCCGCCACTTGAGAGAGAGAGAGAGAGAGAGAGAGAGAGAGAGAGAGAGAGAGAGAGAGTGCATTAAATTTAGCCATGCCGCAGACGCAGCTATGCGGATTAGACAAGCGATCGGGGGGCGGCAGGGGGCGTGTTCCCTGCCAGACAGTTTTCAATTCATTCATGGCACGCGCCTTCGCCACAGTCGACATTTAAAATAGACACAACTCCCCAAATGACTCAAAAATAGTCTGGCAAACGGCATCCGTGCAACTGCAGCAGCAGCAGCAGCAACAATAACAACAACAACAACAACATTTCTCCCTCACAAAGTTGCAGTTGCATTTGCGCTTTTATTGGCGCTTCTTATTTCCGTATCTGTTACATAAACACAACTTCAGCAGGTCACAATGTTTTCCCGCCTAATTCCGCTCGCTTTTGTTGATGTTTATTCATGAAGATACTGAATTTAATGGAAAATCTCTCACAGTTCTCTCAACCGGATATGCAAGCGTATACACCGAGAAGTCTAAACAAATCAGTTTCTTGAAGGCCCTAACTGAACTTTGGGGTGTCTTCAAAAAATTATGAAATAAATAAATATTTCAAAATTAACAAAAAAAGAAAATAATAAATATAATAGCATTTTACTACACAACCTAATCTTTGATATTATATTATTATATATTTATAATTATTTTTGTTTTTTTAGATATATGTATGTACATATATATATTTTTATAATATTATATTAATTAAATAGTCAAAAATAATTATTTTGGCCATATTAAAATTTAACGTTCAAACAAACTTCTTGGCTCAAAATTTCGTTTTTTTTTTACTATTTTGAAATGTATTTTCGTAGCATCAAATTTTTGTTTTCATTGTACAATACAACATTTTTTAGATTGCGATTTTGGGATTGGTGATTTAATTAACAATAAGTTTACAAGATTTGGCCAATTTTATATGATTGTTCTAAGCAATAAAAAAAAAAGAATTTCAAAATATTATATAAAGCATAATCAATCCCAACTTGTTACTAAAAATCAAACATAAGATTTTGAACAAATCAGAAATACCAAATATCTGGTAGTATTTCCAAAAAAAAAAAACTATGATTGATGCAGGATGTATGGACATGTTTGATTTATAATGTATCAGTATAAAGGACAGCATTTAGTTGTCCTTAACTATTTATTTAAAGATATGTTACTTACAGATTTCCCTTAAGTGAGTGACCGACTGTTTGTTGATTGAAGCTGATTGATGGTGATGTAGTTAGTTTTTTTTAATGGCAAGGCAGTTAAGCAAGTCAACAGATTTCCAGTTTCTAGTATCCAGTAAATATAAATATTTATACTTATTATCGAATATATATATACATATATATATATATATTTGGTAAGTCTAACGCAGATATCTGGTATGAAACGAAGATCACCTTGTATCAAATATCGATCTTGGCTTCGATCTTGCTATTTAGGATTTCTGGATTTCTGGTTTCTCAGTGGTTTTTTTAGGTATCTTGTCAATCTTCTGTGTTTTCAAGTAGTTATGGGCCCACTTTCAATTTGTTTGATGGCTGATTTGTATGTCAAAAATACGAAAAATATCTACACACACATATATATAGATATATATATGTATATATACATATATTTATATATATATGTATGTATGTATTATTGCAAATTTTTCGACGAATTTTAATTGAGTGCCACAAAATTGTAAATGGAAAGAAACGATGACGACAAATGTAAGAGAATCGAGCCCGGATTCGATTTTGTGGTGTTTAAATACTTTTTGGATTTTTATTTTGGTTAATTTTTGTTGTTGTGGGAGAAAAATTGAAACTGACGTGTGAAATAAGTTGATGAATTATTGTTCCTGAGCGTTATGAAAACTGAAATTAACAGCTCTGCAAATGCTGTCTAAGTTTCCCAAAGTAACTGTTCAACACCAGCCAGTGTTGCAAAATATGCGAGCGCGCGCTCTCGACCACAATCTTCAATTTGATTGATTTTATGCAAAAACAAAACAAGCTAAATAAAAAACCAAAATCAAAAAACAACCAAAATTTGGAAATTCTTTTTTGCTTTTAAGGGGGACACAGAGAAGCAAGGGGGGGGGGGGGGGGGGGGGGTGGCATATTGATTTTTGCGTAGGTGACAAAGACGACGACGGACCGCTCAGTATAACAGAACCAGAACCAGAACCAGAACCAGAACCAGAACCAGAATCGTTATGGTGGGCATGGGAATGAGAAAGAGAGCGATGAGCGATGAGCTGTGTGTGCGAGCGGGACAGCAAGCCGATGCGTGAGTGCGTAAGACGCCGACGGCGGCGTCGGCAACGGCAACGGCAACGGCAACGGCGACGTCAGCGCTGACGTCGCTGCTAATGAAAACTGGAAAATGCCTGCTTACAATTACATATAAATACATATATAGAAATCGTTTAATTTCAATTTGGTTTTGAATTTAAATTTGAGTTTGGGCTTCCGGATAGTTTTCGCTTTCGGTTAATTCGTTATCGATATCACTATTCGTATTGGTATCGGTATCGATATCGCTTTCAATATGGGCCGATCGGGGCGCCTCTTTTTTTACCGTTGCTTTTGCTTCACTTTTGTTCACACTTCCACCAGACAAAAAAAATTAGATATATATTAAAAAGAAGAAGCGGAGCGTATAGACGACGATAGTGTCCGGGTTACGGTTACGGGCTATATTACTTGATTTTTGCTATCTGCTTTTGGCTTGGATTCGGATTCGGATTCGGTTTCGGTTTCGGTTTCGCTTTCGAGAGCTGAGAGTCGAACGAACGAACGAACGCGCGGCACTGCGACGAGTAAACTGGCAACGACGCTAAACTGTTTCAATGAAAATGTCTGTGGAAAATCCGCGCAGCAGCAGCAGCAGCCGTGGCCGAGCAGCTGCCGCTGGCAGCGACGACGCCGTCGCATTTTTCCTATCCAGAAACAGTGAAAGTTGTGCGTGTGCTGTTGTTGTTCCTTTTGTTGTTGTCGTTGTCGGCGTCAAATCAAAATGGCTGACATGTGTATGTGTATGTGCATGTGTGTGCGTGTGTGTGTGTGTGCGCATGTAAGCGGCGTCTATCCGGCCGTTTCTCCGTCCGTCTGCTTACAACGAGCATTTCAAAGTCAGAATCGGAGTTCGAGTCGTAGGGCAAACGTTGCTCTCGCTTGTTGTTGTTGTTGTTGTTGTCGCTTGGGCCACAGTGCCTACAAGCAGTCCGCGTTCATAGTAATTACAAAAGTAATATGTATACATACTTATTTTAATAATCATATGTTAATTGTAAAAACTAAAATATTATTTATAAAAATAATACAAAGAGTATTCTGTTGTTTCATATTTAATATTTTTCTAAAATATTTATTCATTATTAATATTTACAATTTTATTATTTTTTCTTTTTTTAAATTTGTATTATTAATTACCCTTAAAATTTCAAATATTTAGTAGTAGCTTATCTTATCCAAGAGTGAACGTATACTTATGGCCGCCGCTGTTTTAGCTGTGTTGACCTGTGCTCCTCCATTGGAAAAAAAACACACACTCACACACACACATAGAGAGAGAAAAGTAAAAATGAAAACCGCCGCCAATGTTCCAAACGGATAACCGAATATTTTCCATGTGAATGGTTTGGCATTTGCTGGCAGCGACGCCAGCAGCGACGCTGACATTGACGCAGCCGTCGCGCTTACTTACATGGAGAGCGGAGAGCGGAGAGCGGTGAGCGGTGAGCGGAGAACGGAGAGAGAGCGTGAGGGTGAGAGCGTGAAAAGCGAATTTCCATTTCATGTTTGTCGCAAAAGGCAAAAACAAAAAATCGAAAAAGAAATGAAAAGCAAACTCGAGGAAAATGAAAACACAAGAAAAACTGGCAACAGGGGTGGCAAAGGCAAGTGAAGTAGTGGCCGCTGTCGGCGTCGGCGTCGGCGTCGGCGTCGGCGTCAACGTTGACAGTGAGCAGCAACAGCGGCAGCGGCAGCGGCAGAGGCTCTCAGTGTTTTTAGCTGCTGTGGAAAATACTACGGAAAATTCAGCTGCCTGTCTATGGGTGTGCGTGTGTGTGTGTTGTGTGTGTGTGTGTGTGTGTGCCTTGCCTGGCAGCAATTGTGACTGTTGTTAGCCGTGAATCCGCTATGCTATTTTTTAGAAGCCGTCAAAGCACTCAAAGGAGCTTACTGAACTGAAGTCTGAAGGCAGCGCAGAGATTGAGTGGATTTACCTGCAGCAAAAAGTGAGCATCCGCCCCACTGCCAAATAGCTGCACGCTTCCTGGCCACGGCTCTGAGCTCTGAGCTCTGAGCTCTCGGCCATTTCTCAGCTCTCAGCTACATATTTCTCAAGTGAATCCACGCAGCGCCGTTGTTGGGCTAACGGTAACTAGCAGCATGTCTAAAATTAGCCGAATTCTGTGGCACACAGCACTTAGCGTGACTTGATGCCACTTGATGCAAGACTGCAGCTTGTTGCAGTGCAACCTCAAAATATCAAAGTAATTAACTGATTAATAAGCATTCGTAAATAAAGTAAATTAAAAGTAAACAAACAAAGACAAAGATTTTCTCTTGTGTAAACACTTGAATATATTTTGAGCTCGAGATTATATTATAGATTACAGATTATGGATAATTATACTAAAAATCAGCAATTGCAATAACAAACTCCTTGAGCCGATCAAGAGACGAAATCCTCTTCAAAATTGCCCAAAATACTACACATTTTTCAATTATTTTATTTATTTAATGTTTGACTATGAATGTTATAATTCTTGAGCTTACAATTTAGCGAGAAAGAGAAGTAAATTTCAAGTTTCTCCAACTGAGATATCTTGACTGTGCGCTCATAATTTATATAGGTATCTTTAGTAAGAAGTAACTATGAAGTTGATTCCATCCATTTATCATTAACTTATCTCGAAAAATATATTTGTTTTTATTTAAAACGTTTGTGATTTGGCTTAATTGGGAAGTTGCCTGTTAAGGCAACATTCTCTAGAGTGGCTTATCAGAACTCCCGAACTGATAAGAACTCTAACATTTATACTACACTAGCCTAAGGCTCTGAAATGGGTATAGGTGCATTAGTCAAGTACTTATGCACCCAATCAAAAAAAAAAAAAATAAAATAAAAAACAAATAAATAAATAAAAAAAAAGGATGATAATATAACAATAACAAATTTGTTTTTAAGAATTTTCTGTTTATTAGTTCTACTCTAATATAATTAAATATACATACGTATTCTATTGAACTGGCTTCTTTGTTTTATCTTCTTTTTTAATTTCTTTAAGTTTAATTTATTGTATTTTTATAAGTTCCTTCTATATTCATAATAAAAAAAAAGTACTCTTTAGTGTTTTACGTTAGTTTTTTACGTTAGTTTCAAATATCTTAAAAATATATTATAGCTCTCAGTTGCTTTCGCAATTAATATTATATTTTTTTCAAATAAGTTTTTTGCTGTTTTGTAATAAAAAGTTGTTGTTATTGAAAATATAGAGGTTAAGCTTTGGTTTTTTTTTTTGTCTATAGTGATTAATACTAAAAATAAGAGTTATTTCAGATAAAAGTTGGTTTGCTGTAACCCCGATTTTTCTTAGAAACTTCGATTTGTATGGGTCTAATTTGATTTGTTTTTTAATAAATTGAATTATTTGTGAGATCTCACAGTTCTCAGTTATTTATGGTGTGTGTGTGTGTGTGTGTGTGTGTTGCCAGAAACCTGGACCGTGACCTTGCAACGAACATTTTCCGGCTGCTTCTTCTTCTACATATGCATTAAGGACGCCTTTCTAAATCCGATGCGCACCCCAAAACTTGGCATTAGATGTGCCGTTGTTTGTTACCAAATACACAAATGCAAACAAACGCACACACAAACAGCGAGAGGGAGAGAGAGAGAGAGAGAGAGAGACGCACAGAAATTTTGTAGACTCTTCCCATACCAAAATGCTCGTTTTGAACACGTCCCGTTTCCAAATTTTTAGCCGCGACTTGCGTAGTTTTTCAACCCCAGGAACGGGTGCAAGACTCGATGCGTATGCTTGGAATGTTCGACGACGACGACGACGCTACCCTGGTCCGGAACTGGGCCTGTGCTCTACCCCAGCAGGGCAGAGGCAACCCAAAAACCAACCACCCACCCCAAAAGAGAAAACGGCTGGCGCATAGTGCGTAGTTGGATTCGAATTTGAAAACCGTATTCGATGCACTGCGATTATTTGCCAGGCCAGGCCAGGCTAAGGCAGTCAGTTGCGCCTTATGCTAAAAGGGGTGCAGCCCCCACAAACACACACACACACACACACACACACACACGCCCGTTTTGTCGGTCTGGCCACCACCCGAGCGAAATTTGAGGCTGTGTGTCGAGTGTCCCGTTACGCGTTGTTTTTCGTCTGTCTCTGTCGCACGCTGGCCAGGATCGGAACGGCTGCAGATGATAAACGGTCCCGCAGCCTCCTCAGCCTTCAGCCTTCAGCCTCGCCCTGCTTGGCATTGTTGTGCGAGCCTTTGATTTCTCTCTTTAGATTGCAACCCTCAGAATGTGCGTGTGCGTATGCCTTGTCCCCTGTTCCCAGTCCCGTGTCCCTGTGTCCCTGTGTCCCTGTGTCCCGTGCCGGCGCTCTAGGAAGTGCGTAAAAAATGTTTGCCAACATTCGCCAATGTCAAACTGGCTTTATCTCAACTCGTTGTGACAAAAAAAAACAAAAAAACAAAAATCGCGCTCGCAATTTGTTCCTGCTCAGCTCTAAAGCTGATGTCACTGCAGGACATTAAGTTGAGACACCAAGTAGATCCTCCAAATGCGTAGCTTTCTCCAAAACTGATTAACAAGTTGATTTAAAATCAGTTGAAATTTCTGCTTTTGATGACATCTTAAGATATCATGGAAATCATAGAGATCCTATATATATTTCTATAAATATTTCTGACAAGCTGTGAATTTCTTAACTTAATTCAAAAATATTTATGAAGCAAAAGTTTTCACCTAAATATTGCTTATAAAATTTAGAAAGAGGTTTTCTTTGTTTTTTTTTTTTTTAATAAAAAAAAGAATAGATTTGTTTAACAACTTTTAGAATATGATCTACAACGATCGATAAAATTTGATCATATTTATATATAGATAATTATGAAATTGCTAAAGCAAATTATTGATTGGCACTCAAAACATGTTGGCGAAAAAAAAAATTAAAAAAATACAAATAAAAAAATGAAACATTGATCCTAATGCAGGATCATGAATAATATTTAGAGTCAGATGCGATAAACAATCTTTGCAACTCAATAAACGATCATATTTTTGTGTTGACATGTTTGTCTATAGCAGTAAAAGATGCTTATAGAACTGATCGATATTTTTAAAATCAGCATTATGTGATCCTTAGATATCGCTTAATGAACCTATATAGACATTCATATTTAGACCGATAAGTTAGCTTTTATATCAAACAATGTTTGGTTATCGGCTCGATCCTTCAAGGATCATCATGGGGAGAGATCACTTCACATTTACATAGATCAATGAATTGATAGCCGGCGGAGAAAGTGTTTACTTAACGGCGGATGATTGACGATCAGCGCACACGATCATCGCTGGGCAATCAGTTTGTTTTTGTTTTCTTTGATCCTGTCTGCTATCGATCACTGATAATGGAGTCGACCCAAATGTGTTTTTAACAAGTTCTGCCTAAGCTATGAATATTTGTTAATGCTGTCGACCGACTGGCGGCTGATTGGATGATGTTAATCTCACGCAAGTAGCCAGGAAGCAGGACAACAGCCTGTTAGATGCGACAGCCAGTTGCAGTTGCAGTTGCAGTTAAAGTTGCAGTCGCCGGCGAAAGGCGGCTAAAGAAAGCGTGTTGCATGCAATATGCACAACTAAGTTGATATTTCGCTGACCCTCGTCCCCAATCCCCACCCCTGACCCTACCCTTAGCTGCCACAGTGTACTCAATTCAAATACAATAACGTTGCGGCCAAAGTGCGCCAGCAGGGCGAGGGGGACGAGGGGGAGTGGCTGCAACAACAATCGGGGCAAGTGTTCGCTTACTTATCAACGTCAGCATCGGGTATCTGCGACGTCAGCTGCACCTGCGCACCACTCGGCACCACGAGCCACGCGAAACCCAGCGAATTTCGAATTTAGGGCATATTGGTTTTGTGCAGTGTAGTGCGCGGGTGAACTTCAAGGATGAGGCATAGAATCCTGCCAAGTTAATGGATTCTATACTTTAAATAATAATAATAATAGTAATAATAATGATAATGATAATAATAATAGTAATAATAATGATAATGATAATAGTAGTAATAATAGTAATAATAATGATAATGATAATGATAATGATAATGATAATGATAATGATAATGATAATGATAATGATAATGATAATGATAATGA
>SCDY01002052.1:0-19167 GCA_004143825.1 Drosophila micromelanica | reverse complement strand
CTGAGTCGATTTAGCCATGTCCGTCTGTCTGTCTGTCCGTCTGTCTGTATGAACACGCCGATTTCAGAGACTACACAAGCTAGAAAGCTGATCTTGGACTCATTCGGTTCGTATATTCCATACGCAGATCAAGTTTATTTCAAAAAATCGATAACTCTTTCCGTTTTCTTATTATGGATATTTATCGCTTTTTTAAAACGGTTTTTTAAGCATAACTCTCAAACCATAAGAGCTACAGCCACCAAACTTATTTTATTCTGTTCGCGTAAAATATACAAAGAATGTGAATCATTTAAGTTTTGGATACCTCCCCCCAATCGCCCCCAACATCGATAAAACCATAATAACAGCAAATCAAATACTACAGTCTTGCAAATTGGTTTGTACATTTATTTTGATACACTGAATAAGTCCTGAAAATTTTATAACGATCATACATTTCGTTTACGAGCAATTCAAGATTTTCCTTTCCGTCGTGGGGGCCAAGCTGCAGCACAAGCAATATTTGTTTTCATGTGCACACACACATTCAAATGCAAAATTTTGTCTAGCGTTTTTCTTGAAATTCTTTATGCATAGTAAAACTGAATTTTATCGTAGGATTTTTAATTTTAGCAGTGGCGCAGCTGTTAGGAGTTGTGCAGCTAAGTGTGAAGGACCCGGGTTCGAAGCCCGCATGAGACAGTGTGAAATTTCTTTTTTTAACTATCAATAATTAATTTTAATATTTATCATTTTTTAGCGATTCGTTGAAAGCTTTTTTGTAAAAGATGTGTAAGTTATTTTATATCATAAGTGAACTTGAATAGGGGAGTGGTGTAGTGGGTAAGAGTTCTGCTTCTAAAGCAGAGGGTCGCAGGTTCGATTCACGGCCGAAGCCGTCGTGCATTTTATTTTTCTTTGATAATCTGAATAATTTATTTTTTTATTTTTAACTAACTCAATACTTATTAAGTGCCGATAGTTTGTGTGTATGTGTTAAATGCTGGGTTCAGGGTATCTCCTAGTCGGGAGGTCCCGACTAGAGCAATCTTAATTGTTTTTTTTTTTAATTTTTTAATTACCTCAATACTCATTAGGTGCCGAGAGATTGTGTGTATGTGTTAAATTCTGGGTTCAGTGAATCTTCTAGTCGGAAGGTCCGGACTAGAGCAATCTTACTTGTTCTGATTTGACCCTGGGTAAACATCCCTGGCCAATAGAAACAATGGCGGGTGAGCTTTAAGGTTTTCGCAATGCCTACGTGTGAAGATATGGCAACATCTGCTCGCTTCGGTTCCTTCATCGTTTTAAGAATATAGCATCGGAATTTCTCAAAGCTGTCAGACACTCGCTCTCCGTTCCACCATGCAATTATGTGAATGTATATATGACAATGAAGATGATTTTGTCCTTGAAGACCTGCATATAGAGATGATCTAAACTGCTGAACCGCTATATACACATTGTAGACCGTTGCTATTGTACACTTTTATGTTCATCGACGGAAAGTCTGGTCACTACGTAAAAGTTGGCTGCGGCAAGTTTATTGATCGGGATTGAATGCTGTTTTCATTACTAGATCTTTCGTCTTTTCAGTATATGCTTTGTTATTTTGTATGTAATATTTGTCATGTATAATTTAGGGTTGAATATATCTAATCTTATTAACTGCAATCCTAGCTCTATGTCCTCGATATATTCTGTAAATTCTTGTAAATTAAATGTATCTATTGCCAATTAATTGTCTGCTTCCTAATATATGTTAAAGTATTTGTAACTTCTATGCCTCTATTTATTACATTTTATGCTTGGTTAAGTTCGTTTGCTTGAACGCTATTTTCCGACAAGTTATTAATGTTTGATTCCAATTCTGCTTTATTTTCTTGATCTAAAGTACCACATAAATATTTATAAAATGTTCCCATAAAATTGATGAGACCTCTTTTTTTGCGTTTTGCTATTCTTATGCCGTTCATTTTTTTTCCAATTTTTATACCCTGAACACATTGCATATGGGTGAACAAGTAAGATTGCTCTAGTCGGGACCTCCCGACTAGGAGATACCCTGAACCCAGCATTTAACACATACACACACTCACTTAATAAATATTGAGGTAGTTAAAAATTTAAAAAACAAAATGAAATGCCCCAAGGCTTTGGCCGTGAATCGAACCTGCGACCCACAGCTTCAGATGCACAACTCTTATTGAGTGCACCACACTCCCATTCAAATTCACTTATGATATAAAATAACTTAAGCATCTTTTACAAAAAAAAAATGTCATAAAAATCTTGAACTGCTCGTAAACGAAATGTATCATCGTTATGAAATTTTCAGGACTTATTCAGTGGATAAAAATTAATGTACAATCCAATTTGCAAGACTGTAGTATTTGATTTGCGGTTTGTATGGTTTCATCGATATTGGGGGCGATTGGGGGGAGGTATCCAAAACCTGAAACATTTAAATTCTTCGTATGTTTTAAGTTATGCTTAAAAAACCAAGTCAAAAAGCGATAAATATCGATAATAAGAAAACGGAAAGAGTTATCGATCTTTTGAAATAAACTTGACCTGCGTATGGTATATACGAACCGAATGAGTCCAAGATCCGCTTCTGTAGTCTCTGAAATCGGTGGACATGGCTTAATCAACTCGGCTAGTGATGCTGATCAAGAAAATGTACACTTTATGGGGTCGGATATGCTTAATTCTGCCTGTTACATACATTTGCACAAAACCATTATACCATTTTTTACCCATTTTCAATGGGTTCAGGGTATAAAAAGGGTATAATGGTTTTGTGCAAATGTATGTAACAAGCAGAAGGAAGCATCTACGACCCCATAAAGTACATATATTCTTGGTTAGGATCACTAGCCAAGTCGATTAAGCCATGTCCGTCTGTCTGTCAGTCTGTAAAAAGCTGATCTTGGACTCATTCGGTTCGTATATACCATACGCATATCAAGTTCATTTTAAAAGATCGATAACCCTTTTTGTTTTCTTATTATCGATATTTAACTCTTTTTTGACTCGGTTTTTTGAGCATAACTCCCAAACTATGAACACTAGAGCCAATTGGATAATTTTCAATCAATTTGTCTATTTGAGTAGTTTTTCAGTTGTGTGTTATACTCTGGGGTTCCTGCATGTATAAAGATGTCTGCTGGTGTTCCATCTGTTGTATTATGAAGGGTTTTGTAATTATATATATGTAAAGTATTATTTGGAATCTGGTAAGCTTATTTTCTAGATCTGATTCGCTGTCTTTTAATTTAATGTTCATTAAAAGTTATATGAAATCTGTCAATTGTTACTTTTTACTTGTTTGTGATATCAATATCTACTCCTTCAGATTTTTGCCATATTTGTAATGCTGAACACATGAATGCTGAGTTTTTATCTGCTTTAATTTATCTTGGTTTTCCCATTTCATTTAGCTTCTATCCAATCTTTACCATTTACTTCGATTAGGGACGCGAATTTTGAATAAATGTCTATGCAATAAAGGTGTTAAAGGTTGTGGTGTTAATTCGAAAGCTAACTTTGTATCTCTATGTTCTGTTTTCGCATTATTGTAGATTTGGCACTCGTTAATAATATTTTGAATTAGTTTTTGGTAGTCTGGCTAATAATATTTTGTGGTTAGTTTCTGTATACCTGGGTGTAATAATTCTTTATGGGTTTTAATAACGAAGTCTTTCAATTCTGCATATGTTTAAATACCTTTTCATTTTTTAGTTGATCTCATTACCTTGGGTAAATTATTGGGGCTAATTATTTCTAAGAAGGCGGTTTGAAAAGTTAAGAAATCTGTTTCACAGTAAAAATAGATTACGCTTTTCTTTGTACATAAATATTTTTTGATTATTTGGGCGTGGGTATTGGTGGTTTCTTTAAAATTATTTGTATTTTAGTTTTATGAACATACTTTATTACGTTTACGTCGTTTGTGTTGTGTCTTTCCGTAATATAGATATAATTTTGATAGTTTTCTTGTGCACTGTGTACAGTTGCTTTTTTACTGTTAGATGTTTCTCCTAATAAATTTTCTTCAAGTTTAATTCTTGACAAGGCATCGGCAACATAATTTTCTTTGCCATGGACATATTTTATGTTGTAGTCGAACTCATTTCATTTGATCTTCCATGTTTCTTTCACATTTTTTTTCTGCTAAGGAGATAGGACCTGAAGTATTTAGTGGCCTAAGCAATAGCTAAAAGTTGCTTTTCTACTGCAAAGTAACTTATTTTGTGTTAATTCAGTGTTCTACGTGCATAGCATATTGGTTTATGGTTTTGCGATAACACAGCACCTATAGCAATATTGCTTGCATATGTAGTTAACGAAAATAGTTTTTCAAAGTTTGGATAAAAAAGTATCGGATCAGATGTAATGAGTATTTTTAATTTTTCAAATGCTGAAATGTACCCTTTGTTGCTTGTGTTTGGTAAAAATTTCCTATAATAGCCACAGAGACCTAAAAATTACTTGATTTATTTCGTTGTTCTGGGTATTGGGAAATTTGTAATTGCTGTGATTTCTATTGGATTTGGTTTCATACCTTCAGTTGCAACAATGTGACCGAGAAACTTCGTTTCTTTTTTCAAAAATTCACATTTGTCCAACTGCAATTTTAAATTGGCTTCTCTGAGTTTCTTAAAAACTCTTTTCAATATTAATATGTGTTCTGTCAATGAAGTGGAGTACACTATTATGTCATCTATATAGACTAAACAATCTTTAAATCTTTTAAAATCTTCTAAAAGGTTGCTCATGCAACGTTGAAAAGTTGCAGGCGCGATTTTGAGTCAAAATGGCATACTCGTAATGGCTACTTTTTGTCGAAAAAGCAGTCTTTGGAATTGAATCATCCATTTGGATCTGAAGAAAGCCTTTTGCTAGATCAATGATAGTGAAATATTGACATCTTATAAGTTTGTCTAATATATCATCCATA
This sequence comes from Drosophila micromelanica, assembly GCA_004143825.1. Lineage (NCBI taxonomy): Eukaryota > Metazoa > Arthropoda > Insecta > Diptera > Drosophilidae > Drosophila > Drosophila micromelanica. Next base: position 14,222 of record SCDY01002052.1, on the reverse strand, counting down.
ACTGGTATTGGGTATTTATGGTGAACTGTTATTTCATTTACATTTAAATAGTCAATTACTGTCCTAAACTTTTCTTTTCCCGATGCATCACTTTTCTTTGGTACAATCCAAATTGGTGAGCAATAAGGAAAATTTGATTTTCTTATGATTCCCTGTTTTATCATTTCTTTTATATGGATTTCGACCTCATAATCATAAGCTTGAGGTTACTTATAAGGTCGCTTGTAAATAGCATCTTCGTGTTTAGTTTGAATGACATGTTTTATTGTACTGGTGAAAGTAAAACTTTCACTTTCTTTGTACTGTATGTCTCTAATTTGCTAATTTAAATTTTTCTTCCTCATTGAGGTGCTCAAGTCTGAACTGGTTACTTTCTATTAACTAATTTTGAATTGCAAAATTAAATGGTTGGTCAAATGTGAAGGCAACCAATTTCGATATCCTCAACACGATTGATAGCGGTCTTGTCCTTTAAAATTTCTTCATGATTATATCGTAATACATCGTAATTTTCTGAAAATTCGTGTATGTAAAATCTGTGGTGTTGTGGACAAAGTTTACTGGGGGCTAGGGAAATGCAATGGTTTAAACAAATTTTTCCTTTTTTCGTCTTACCTTCTAAATGACAGGTTTTAATTGGAAATTTCAAAAAAAATTTTCACATAAAATTTATAAAAGAACCTGTATCGATTACACATTTGAGGTAGTTGTTGAATGAAGGGGTTTCTTTTAGTTCTTGGTCCGAGGCTGCGTGAAGAAATAGCAATAGCCAATAGCAACCATGGCAACCCCAACAACTTCACCAATGGTTCTGCCAGAGCCTTTACTGAAGTAAGCTCTTGGGCTCTTCAGCCCATTTTTCGGTTTTCTAAGTATTGTTGTGGTCTAGGATCTTTTAGCGGTCACAAGGCACAATTCACAAAGTTTTTTACCGTTATTATGTATAAGCTTTGTTTTTATTTAACCTAGGACTTTAGTTGTCCTTTGGCAGTTAACATCTTTTGTGACTTATACACTTACGTAAGTTCTTTGGCGGATATGTATTTCGGTTTAATTGATTACAACGCTTGACATATCCTACCGGCTGCGCCAATAACGAGTCTACTCTATTAAAACGAAACTTAAAGCGACTTAAAACATCAGAATTTGAGAATAACTTTAGAACTAACTATTAAAGGTTTTGGATTCGGCTGTGAGCTTTTGGAGATTGAGCTTTGCGCTCAAATATATATATAAACAGAGAGATCTTAGGAATCGCTCTCTTTGAGAAAAGAGATCTCAGCAACAGCCTGGATTTTTGCCGCGTCGGCAGATTACAGCCTTTGTAGGAATAGCAATTCAAGCGGATGTTTATATTAACTGTTTCGATCATGGAAGCGCTTGAATTGTTATTTTCACCAGCTTATTATTCTTAATGTTATCTTATTACTTGATTGGGGGAATATGTGCGAGAACATTAAGGTAGCTATGTGCGTTACATATGTTATTATATATAATTTGTTAGCTGTTTGACTTTATAATCATGTTATATTTTTATAAATCATTTGTTATTATAGATATAATTTGTTAGCTGTTTGACTTTATAATCATGTTATATTTTTATAAATCTTGATATTATAAAGAAGAGACGGAATTGATCGTGGTGAGGCGAACAGCAGACGGCATTGGATCTGCTGAAGGATAGTCTAACGACCGCCCCAGTGCTTACGCGACCCCATTTTCCCGTCAAGTTCGCACATCACACGTACGCCAGAGATTATGGTCTGGACGCAATCCCGACGGAAACCGTTGAAAAACAGGAACGTCCCATCGCCTACGGAGGAGTGCCTGGTCGGATCGCCCGCTGGGCTCTAAAGCTGCAACAGTTCCAGTTCGACGTGAAAATGGGAACTTCACCTGGGATACAGGGCCGACGATGAGGACAATGTAACCTAGAAACTATATATGAGCATGGGTCGCCGGCTGCGTGCTTTTCAATAATGTCATGATGCACCCACAGCGGGCCACCAAGGGACAAGGTTGGCTCAGCCCTATAGCGGGCCGGGAATGTTCAGGGATGCAGCACTAACTGCCAGAAGTTAAAAGTACAGCAGTTCAAGAAAGCAGGTCACATGCTCACTCGCCAGGTGGCTGAAACATGGGCTGTGCTATGCATGGGTCCAATCCCAATGTTACACGATGCGTTTTCTGATGGGTAGAGTTGATCACATTTCAGAAGGCCAAAGCGACACATCTGTAAGTTTCATTCCGGGAGAGGATACTGAGCAGATTCGTAGGTCTACGTAAGAGTGACAACGGCTTGCAATTCACTAGAGAAATCAGGGCATTCATAAACATACTCGGAGTGAAAATCTAGTACACGGCGCCATATTGTCCGCAGGAGAACCTCACGGTACGAACCAACCGGACGGAATAGAGTTATTGGTTTTCGCTGCTGCCGTAGATATCGCCAACTCCAGCATAGCAGATTCTGCGGGCTTTTCTCCAGCGATCTTCGTGCAGAACAGGAAACGCTCGTAAGACGGGCTAACGCCAGGATCCACAGCCACCCGACAGAGGCCGCAGGAGAAGGCGACGGAGGTCTTCGACATCGCCCACAGTAGCATGCAGGATGCCTTTCTCGAGCAGAGCTGGCAGTACAACTTGCGTCGAAAAGAATGGAGGCCATCCCTCAATTAGCTGGTGCTGATGCGTCAGCATTTGCTTTCCAAAGCCGTTGACGGCCTTGCGGCGAAGCTGGCGCCGAAATATGCTGATATTATTAGGTGACCAAGATTGTATCACCCAATAGCGTCCGACTAGCGAAGAAGGAGGAATATTATTCAAGTCAAGCAATATCACCCGGGGTCCAATAAAAAATACCCGAAGCTAACCGAATATAACCTTAGTTAAGAGATTCGATTTCAGGCATGCAAGAAATCGTCGTCCTAAAAAGTGAACAGTGAAAAGTGAACGACGAAGAGCGATTAAGAGAAGACGTGCGAAGGGCAGAGTTCAGACGACCGAGAGGTAGGGTAACTAGTCGAAATATTCGTGAGCGTTATAATTAACTAAAATTGCTACTAGTTATTTATTACACATGGGTAGAAATATAAAATATGCCAATGCTGAATATTGGGACATCCCCTTCGTCAGTTGTAGCGTGGTAGCGTGGTCACGGCGGGACACGCGGACCGGGCGGGACACGCGGACCGGGCGGGACACGCGGTTATGGTGTTAACTTGACCCAGCTAGGAAGTATGGTCACAGTGACAGCCTGGCTTGGGTAGAATACGTGGTCAATGTAACAGCCTTATCCAATTAGAATGCTTGGTCAGGGCGACAACCTGACCTGGCAGTTAGGAGACACGGTCACGATGATAATCTGATACAGGTAGAGTAGGGGGTTACGGTGCTCATCTAACCTTGCGAGTAAACGTGATTACGGTACCGCCCTGATTCGATTATGAACCTTGGCCGTCGTGAAAGCTGGACACAGGCATGAACGGGAACGATTCGAGACAGCCGAGGGATTAACCCTAGCTTCTTCGTTCGTATTTATAGGCTATCACTACGTAGGGGCTATATTAGCTTAGGTAATATATTAGAGGGTCAGCCTTTGGGATTGCCTCGATAAAGTTTGTCTTGCCCCCATAACCCGACGTCCCCGTGATTTCCAAATTTCCTTGTGAACAACCCTTGGCCAGTCTGAGATTCATACCCTGCCCTAAGAACTACTTTATAATACAATATTTAAAAGATTGAGTTGCAATGCAATTCGATTATTAATTGGTAATACGGTGAGTACTAGTTGTATAAATTTGCAATAAAAAATGTAATGTGCAAGTTTCGTATTATTAATACGTAAAACAAACTATAAGTTTTTCACTAGGATGTAAGATTTTTAAGGACAAAATCGCCTTTATAGTCACCTTACAATAAATACCGGAAACGTCGATATCATCAAAGATCTTTAAAAGATCTGACATTTTCGGAGAGTAAAATACAAGAAACAAGAACAAAAATAATAATAGTGAAAGCATGTGCAATATAAAAGTACTGCTGTGCTAATTAATTGTCAATAATTTTGCTCATATAAACACTAAGGCACCAAGTTACCGGGTTGCACATGCTTGCAAATTTTGATTCGCTAACATAAATTGCATTCTTTATTTAGTCTGTCAAACTCTCAATATTTTCTGATTTTAATCAAATCATAATCATTAATATCATTAAATTTAAGTTCGAATCTAAAAAAAAATACGGAAAATGTAACAGACTTGCAATTGAGACATAAATCACCATGAAGTTTGGTCAGTTTATAAATGGACCACAGAAATAAAATTGAAGCTTGAACATGCTATTCCTATCATTCCTATCTACTGACACATTACCATCGGAAAATCATAGATAGGGTATAGATAGGAAGTTATCATAGGTCAGAGTGTAGAAGCAAAGCTACTGCTAACGTAGTACCTCAAACTTGTCCGACGTTGGCAGTGTATCTATTCTTTTCTGACCCTGACCTTCTTTTGACGCAATATCTGTGTTCATGCGCACGCATACATGCAAATGCAAAATGTTGACTAGTGTTGTTCATGGATTTTTTTTGCTTAGTAGTGTGGTGCAGTCGATAAGAGTTGTGCAACTGAAGCTGGGGGTCACAGGTTCGATTCCTTTTCCATTTTTCGTTGGTAATAGCAAATTATTTTTTTTTTTAATTTTTAACCACCTCAATACTCATTAAGTGCCGAGAGATTGTGTGTAAAATGTGTGTTAAATTCTGCGTTCAGGGTATCTCCTAGTCGGGAGTTCCCGACTAGAGCATTCTTACTTGTTTTATACCATGAACCCATTAAAAATGGGTTAAACGGTATAATGTAAGTAACAGTAACGTATACATATATGAATATTCATTCAATATCAGGATAGCTAAGGCTGAGTTGATAAAGCAATGTCAATCTTTTCGATTGCCCGGCTGTATAAATCCAGCGATCTGAGAAACTACGTAAGCTAGAGAACGGAGAACAAGTTGATAATAGAGATAGGGATAGGTAGAGCACGGCTTGCGGCGTATGTAACAGCTTTTGTTAAAATATGAATGCAATGGGCTTAAAATGTTTGTAACGAAATATAACAGCGTTTATAGTATCTCCTATTCGGGCGCTTCTGACTAGAGTATTTTTACTTGAAGCTGAAGACTTGAAATTTGATATATATTTGTCTGCCTGCGTCAGATAAAGTGGTTAAGAAATTGGGGCAAGTGTACTGCGGTCGTCGAAAATCGATAACACTTAAAATCCCACATCTATAAAAGATAAATATTTCCACAATTTTAAAGCTATACTGCGACCTTCATGCCCACTAGTCCACCAGCACGCAGAAAATGGATATATCTCTCATATAAATTTTCCACGGAGATTTCTTTGATTACTTACACGTTTATAGCATAATAATAATAATGCCTAATTTTTATTGTGATCATGTTAAACCTTAATTTTGTTTAACAATCTCTGCCTATAACTAATAACAACCATATCGTTTTAATATAAATAATACTATTCGTTTTCTGTTTTAACAGCAATTTAAGAGTAAAAAAATTCCCATCAAGTCGAATGAAGAATGAATTGAAATTTAAGCACACAGCACGACATGACTTTCAGTTGAATGATTTTGTTAGCTTCAATCTTCAGACAAATTAAAATAAGCAGAAAGAGCAATCAAGAGCATAATAATCACCCCTAAAAAAAAAATGTGATATCCGAAAAATTTCAATTTTTAATATATATGTATATAAAAACGTATATATAACAATATATATATAGGGGCATATATATATATATATATATATATATATATATATATATATATAACCTATCGCAATGAAATTTTGCAATATATTCTTTTGTAGCTTTAGTAAACTTAATAGCTATAAAAATATAATAATTAAACTATAATTTTTTCATTTTTATATTTTTTATATTTTAAAGTACATATATACGTTAAAGACCGAAGCGGCGGATGAGACCTGGTTTGTCAATATAACCTATATTGTTGGATATGTACCATGTATTTTTGTATTTTAATTAACAAATAAGGTTCTAGTCAGAAACGTCGTGAACACAGCTGGAAACTGCCGTTACACAATGATGTGGGTATGCCCATTCATGTATTGCTACTTGGATTGTGAAATTCTTTTAATTTTACACGTTTTTTTGAATAACGGCTATGTTTCTGAACTGCTCAAGATAAAACTTTTTGCAATTGATGCTCTTATATTTATTATATTGGGAACAGTTTGGTGACCCTAGCCTTCATTAACTATTTATCAAGTTTACGAAAACGGCTATGGGTTATTTGAAACAAACGTGATCTGCATATATATAAAATTAGAAGTCTAGTTTCCGAGATCGATGGATGGATGGAGAAACAGATAAACGGAAATGGATGAATCGACTCGGATATTGATCCTGATCAAGAATATTTATACGTTTTTTTTAATCTTTTTGTTTATTACATAGATTTTCACCAAACCATTGTACCCTTATAACCCATTTTATATAAGGAAAAACACTTTCTACCTTTCCCAGATTTTTTAAGCCGACGGGCAAGTAGAGTCTTCGAAAACTTCTGTATTTTTTAACCGATCTCAATGAAATTTTGCAATATATTCTTTTGTAGCTTCAGTACACTCAATAACATATTTGAATCAATTTTTGTATTTCTAGCTCTAAAAATATAATAATTAAACTAGAATTGTTTAATTTTTAAAGATGTTAAGTTGTTATTAATTTGTATCGATTTTAGGATGCACCTATAGTTTCTTACCAACAAAAACAGATGGCGAGGCGGACAGACCTTCAATATTGCATATGCTTCCTTTTGGCTGCTATATACATTTGTAAATTATTTGCTTAGATACCACCCACGTTAGAGGCAGCTAACAAAATTTTAAAATCTTGGGGTTTTTTTTTAACATCGGTAACTGATATTACATTTACAGCCTGTGTCATATTTTTTAATTTTTATTATATTCGCTTTTTGTATTATGTTTATTTTTGTTTTATTTAAATTAGTTACTATGATCTTTAATTGTTAAATCAAAATGCATTTTGTTTTACATGCACTAAAAATCAAAAGCCAAAATCAAACCGTAATTTAATTATGCATACCACAAAAACACTGTGAATTTTCACGATTTGCGGAGGCTAGAGTGGGCGTCGCCAGTCAATTTCGCCGTCTGTGATGTCATTTCCGATTTTGTAAGTAGGGAAGCGCTGGGGGCGTAGCCGGGACTCTATCGTGTTATCTGAAGAAGATAGCTGCAAGTACATACTCAACGTTTCAAGTCCTTATCTTCAATTGACCGAAAAAAGTTGCGTTCATCCGGAGAGACGAACAGACGGATAGTATGACCGACATTGCACAAGCCCAATATACTAGTTTTACTTTGTGTACGAGTATAAAAATTGGTAACCAAAGCGATCTCAATAGCACAGCTAACTTTCATGAGATTGAAAACTTAGGTGCACCAAACGAAAATAGTTTTATAAAATTTTTGTTGTTGCTTAAATAAAAATGTTAATAATTACAAGAGCTTTACATAAATTTTAAAGAATGTATGACTGATTAAAAGCTGTATCATCTTGCTTTCCTAAATTATAAATATTTTTAAAATTGGTTATGACATAAAGTAATGACCATTACCTGTGCAGGCTCACATCTGAAAAAAGGTCAAAACTATATAAAACTAGATTTTAAAAATATTTGTTACAAGTGAGAAGACAATATTAACAACATTTTAGGTCTCTAGCTTTTGTAGTTTCCGAGATCGCTGTGTTCATATAGACGAACGGACGATCAGATGAACGGACGAACATACGGCTAAGTCAACACAGCTTGCGCCCTGATCAAGAATTCATATATTTGTGGAGTAGAAGATGCTTCCTTCTGTCATTACCCATTTTCAATGGGTTCTGGGTATAAAAAGTATAAATTGGGTTTCCGTCATATGGATCCCATATGTAGGTTTGGTAAGCAATACACAACAAACTTTTTTGGAAATAGATGGGCTTATGTAATTTGTAGAAGCGAGAGTTGGTGTGGCCGAATTTTGTCGGCTTTATTTTTATTTGGTCTGTGATTTATTTCGATTTACACACACCCAGAGGGTATACCCAATAAATATTTGCGATCTTAAGAGGAGCTCAGTAATCCATCTGATAAATAGTATTTTATGATTTAAAACTGAGAACAATAAATCGATTTTATCGAATTAGCAAGCCCCCAGTGGACTTACATTTTAGGACGAAATCCGTCAGTGAAGTTTGTGTGGGTCTTTGTATTTACGCATTATATAGTTTCCTGCATCACGCTCTTAACAACTTCAGTTCACGAAAAAATTTTATAAATCGTTATTCGTCCAGATCATTTTGTCCAAAATGTAAGTTTCTTGCAAGATCAAGACATTTCTTAATTTTACTTGCATACAGGTATTGAAAAACTACAACAAAAGCAGAAGCATCAGATCGTATATTTAGTGACTTACGGCTTGTGCACTTGAGAGAAGTGCAGCAATTGATAATGTTGTTGAAAACCAAATTAAATTGCAAAGTTAATATGTAAAATATACAATTTTAAAAATGTATTATTTAATATTTTAAGTCATTTCGTGTAAATGGAGAACAAGTACAATTTAATACTTAATTTTATTTCAAATTAGCTCTAGTCCTTAACACTTTCCTACAAATTTAAAAGTATCCGAAGAAAATAGGAGTTATAGTTAAAAGTTAGTTAAATGTAATGTGAAACTGAGCCAATCCGTTTGTTTCTATATAGTGCTGGCAGTGTACAAGCATGCTTAATTAAAGAACTCTTACATGCTTACGTATTTTCAATAAGCAATAGCAAGCATGATTTGAATTTTATTTACTTTAAAATGTAGACATTTTTCCCATTTTAATTAGCAAATTTATTTGGAATGTTACTGAATAAATATAAGTATATGCCTCAGCATGTTTTATTTAACAATCGGAGAAACATCACATAATGGGCGGTATTTCAATTTGAAGAGGGGAGGAGCATAAGTCAGAGCAAATTTAAGGCTTGTGATTGGTGAATTGCAAGCTACGCCTTCTTACGACTCACAACGTATTAAACAAATATGAGGGTATGAAATAGAAACATGATGCATAAACACAGAGCACATATAAAAATATGAACATAAACATATATCCGGATTTAATACATACAATGTAACATGAAAAAGGTAACATATATGAGTTTAAAAATAAAATACATAAAAAAAAAACTTTTTACAGAAATATTTAAAAGTTTATAATTTTAGTCAGTCATATTAAATTATTAGTATCAGTGGCAACTAAAATTAGAAAAAGTAATGTTTTCGAAAGGACAGTCCCCTTGAACACATACATACATATACATCACATACATCATCCACGCATGCACATAACACAACACTTTGGTTGGGAACTGCGCTTTCCGCACCATGGAAACTTCAGATTTCAAACCGTGGCTCGAACCGCCGACACCAGAGTTTAAGCTAAAAATGCACACACTATCATTTAATTCACGTATAATATTACATCTGCTGTCCAAATGTGGATTCGAACCGCCGAACATTCGATATCACTTGCGCAAATCTTACTAGCCACTTAAAAAAAAAAAACCCTGAACAAAGTTGTGCAATTGTATGTATGTGCTTTAGCCAATCAGTTGCGATTGGCCCCCACCATATATCGATAAAACCATAAAACCGCAAATCAAATACTACGGTATTGTAAATTGGTTTGTACATACAATATGATGCACTGAATAAGTCCTGAAAATTTCATAACGATCATACATTTAGTTTACGAACAAATCAAGAGTGGCGCAGCCATTAGGAGTTGTGCAGCTGAAGTTGGCTCGGGTTCGAGTTATTATTAATATTTATCATTTTTATGACAGCAGAATTTTGTTAGCGTTTCCTTGAAATTTTCTTAAAGATGGTTATCTTATTTTATATCATAAGTGAATTTAAATGGGAGTGAAGTGCAGTCGATAATAGTTGTGCAGCTGAAGCTGTGGGTCGCGGGTTCGATTCCTGGCGAGGTATATTTAATTTTTCGTTGATAACTGTCAATTAATTTTTTTTTTTTTACCACCTAAATACTCATTAAATGCGGAGAGTTTGTGTGTATGTGTCAAAATAGACTAGAGCCATCTTACAAGTTGTAAGTATGGTTACCCTCTGGTAATAGGTGCTGCTGCCATTAAATGGCTTGAATTGGTAGCCGACTGCTTCCATGAAATATATTTATCGGCAGTGCCGCTAAATTGGAGGACAGACATATTAATACCTAACTGAATATTGCATCAAACATCTGGGGTACCTATGAGTCTTTGGTATAACCTGTGTTTCAATCTATTAATCTATTAACTTGTTCCGACACTTTGTTTAACTAAACCCGACCAGCTGTCTACTTAAAAAATTTGCTTGTTCTATCTTAAAAATTTTGGGAAATATGCACGTATTATCGATTGGGGTTTCAAAAAAATCGGTTTTTGTGATTACGAGGGTGGGGTGTTGGTCTTTAGAAGGCCTGTAGTATTCGTGTGCGTTTGACATAAGCCAGTAACGTATTTGATGTATATCTGTCAGTTTTTTCCAGCGATGCGAGCCAGTTTTTGATCTCTTGTTTTGCATATCATTTTACAGCCTTTGCAGCCAGTAGTTTTTGCATAGTGTAGAATTTGCGGACCTTTCAAAGTCCATGTATTTAGGTGTATAGCGATTATATGCGGATACCGTTCTTCGCTAAGCAGTCTCTTATCTCGTGACCACCAATGCCTTGGGGAACACAATACGTGTGACTGTGCTGAGGTCATCAAGTACCTCCCTGCTTTCCAAGACATTTTTGGACCTGATAGTAGTTGCTTGCTAGGATTTTATCGATGCTCGGCTATCGGTACACCGCTACACCGACCCCCAAGTTAATTTTTGAGCCATCCGTGAATATGTGGACTGCTTCTTGGTCCCGAACACCGATGTCTTCTGTTATCTTCTATACAAGGATTGATGCAAATAAGTGCCTATAGGGCTAAGGTTGGGGTTGGACCTCAGTGCCAATGTGATGCAGAGGAGTGCCTGCGCTGGATCTTTTCCATCATCTTTAGGTATGTGGTCAGTCTTGGTCAGACTCCCTTGTACTGCTCTTCAGTACCCTTTCTTTGATATTGCGTCCATTTCCGTTTGCTGTCCAGAACCACTCCGAGGTGTTTTACTTTATTCTTATGTGTTAGCCGTAGACCATTCACCTTGGCATGTTCTATCGCGGTACTTTTTGCCTTTTGGTTAAAATATTGAGGTGCATCTTATTCGCATTGATGTTAAGACCGGTTTCTGAGGCCTATATTAATATCTCTTTTAGCATGCAGTCAGTGATAGAGCTGAGTGTCTATGGATATTTTCCCGTGATAATTATGTCGTTCACATAAGCTGTTATCTTATGAGCTTTCCTTCGGAATTTTTTAGAAGTTCGTCCACCACTAGCTTGTATGCATATGGGTTGTTCCCCACTCAACACTCAAAAGATTGTGTATCCGCAGGTACATTGCTGGGTAGGATGTTGTAGCTCTCATTAATCTAGCATTACTGCTTTTGTCGACACATGGTTGAATGCGCCCAATATGTCCAGAAATACCATATCATATTGCTGATGGTGGAGTGCTCTCTTATTGGTTGCTACCAAGGCTGTTTCTACTGATTTTCCTTATGCGTGTTAGTAAGGCTCAATGATTATGTACGCAACTTCCTTTATATGAAACTTATGAATTGTTTTCAGCAGAAAGGAGGTGACACTTATCAGCCTGTAGTTCTTCATCTTTGGCAGTAACTCGACTCACGCAGTGCTCCAGGCTTCAGGAACATAGCCAGGCCTCATATATACTTTAAACATTGGTTGTGGCCACGAGATTCCCGGGTCTTTCAGTTCACGAATGAGTCTTTGGTCCACGGGTTTTGGTACGAAATATGTTTAGTTCCGTGACTTCAGTGCAGCATGGGAGGTGTGCATCCAAGGAGCGCGAAAAGCTTCCGTGTTGCTTTCAAACCATTTTTCATAGTGTGTTGAGTCCTTAGTGTGTTGAGTTCTGTAGCCCACAAGGTGGCCTGGTTCTTCTTTTGCTTTTTGAGGGTCTCAATAAAGCATGATTGGAGTCTTACAACCCTGCTGAATATGTAATGTTAAGAATGTTTAATGAAGTGGGTCGGCATTTACGAAGGTCAGCATTTCCCCTACATTTGCGATTCTTATTCTAGTTAGTAAAATAAATTAAGTAAATTGGTACAGACGTCCAACTTGATATTCTCCCACGGGGCGTTCATGGCGCCCACTATCTCCGTGACCCATTTCAGGATGCAGTCAATGTGATACTTCAGGATCAGGTCGCTGTGGTTCATGAGTGCTCCGACTAAATGTCGTTTTACTACGTCGCTGACCGACATCCGGCTCTGCTGTTTGTGGAGTCAGCTTTTTTATTCGCAATCACATCCGCATTTGTAAAGCGCTGGCATTTAGCGGTTATCTTGTGATCGGACTCCGAAGCTTAGCAGTGAGCTCGTCGCTGCTGTTGTATTGTATTGATCCTTCGCTTTCAATCCCTTCTTCGCTTGGGACGTTCGAAAACCCTTGGGGACAGGAAAGGCCACAATCGGTGCTCTGGCCTTCGACAAGATGCTTTCTACGAGGCATTTGCAGTTCGAGTCTGTTTCGACTGTGGTACTGTCCCTACATAGATTGGCACCAATCTGTTTAGTTTGTTTGGTAGCAGTTTCTGGTCAACTACTTTGGCATGTTCCAACCAAGGAAGAGGTGCATTTTTATTATCTACCGCAGGGCCACTCAAGCAATGGCTCTCTGTACCTCTGACTTGCCTGAAACTGTCGGAGGAAACTGTACTTTTGCCTTGGTTAGACACTACGCTCCTTGAAGTGCAACTGATACGAAATACTGTTTACCCTTTTACTTCGAGGGAAGTACAGTGCCCATTGTCCGACCGGAACCTGCGGGGTTTAGCCAGCCGAAATAGAACAAAACTATTTTCCTAAAATAATTCTATCTTTCAGAATGATTATTAAACTTACTAGGAGTAAGCCTCTTCTTCACAAAACCGTTACCGTCGCGGAATGCGTAAACTAATGATTGTAAAAATCTCGGTGTTTCGATATCATAAGCAGCTGAGTGCAGCGACCTAAGTGCATTGATATAGCACTCAAAACTAAAGTTAAGTTGATCGTGCGGCGAAAAGATATTTAAATCGCTCAGAAAATTTATGGTCTACGGTTTACGGATACTCTAAAAAGTCATATATTTTTAAAAATTCGTACTTTTGTTGGGAGGGTGTGGGGGGGGGGGGGGGGGTGGGGGGGGGGGGGGGGGGGGGGGGGGGGGGGGGGGGGGGGGTATGGAATACCGGCAGTATTTTTCATAAAAATTTAATTGTAATTCTATTTTTTCCAAAATTTCTAACTTTTAAGCGTTTTTTGTCAGTAAATCTAACAGGCCCGTCCACATTCTGCTGCCGAGAAGGTTCAAATTTATATTTTATTTTTTTAATTATCAACACTTATTATTAATTTTTATCATTTTTATAAAAAAAAGCAGAATTTTGTTAGCGTTTTGTTGAAATTTTTTTTAAGATGTTTAAGTCATTTTATATCACAAGTCAGTTTAAATGGGAGTGTGGTGCGATTCCCGAAGCGGTATATTTCATTTTTCGATGGTAATTGCCAAAACAATTTTTTTTTAATTTTTAACCACCTCAATACTTATTAAGTGCCGAGAATTTGTGTGTATATGTTAAATGTTGGGTTCAAAGTATCAAAGGGCCCGACTACAGCAATTTTACTTATTTATAGACAGTTTCACTGAATAACAAAAACTGAACTAAAGAACTTATACAAATATTTTCAATTATTTGCAACCCGAAAGAGCTCACTTATACCTTTAATGTTACTGCAGAAATGCGAATGAATTCAGAAACTCCAGTCTATTCTAAATTTGATCAATACCTCATGTCCCTTAAGAACGTACGATATTATTCAATCTTCCAGTAGCACCATGAAGATAGACGCTTAACAGAAGAAAAACAAGTAAGATTGCTCTAGTCGGGACCTCCCGACTAGGAGATACCCTGAACCCAGCATTTAACACATACACACAAACTCTCGGCACTAAATA
>SCDY01002051.1:0-18789 GCA_004143825.1 Drosophila micromelanica | reverse complement strand
CCCACTTATTTGTTGTAATTGCATTGCTTTTATGATTTTTCACTGCCTGAAGTTTGATTTGCTCGCTGCATACAAACTTTATTGATTCACTGTATATATGAAAACACATAAACTTAATAATAAACATCAAGCATAGACCAATGTGTCCACCGTTGCACAGTGGTACAGCAGACGGTAAAATTCAAGAAATTATAAATTTTTGCAATTGCAAATTTAAACATAATATTTATTTTAATTTAAATTTTTAAAATATTTTCATTGGTTAAAAATAAAAAACAACAATTTTATTTACAACATTTTTTCACTACTCCTACCACTGTGCAATGCGCGTTCTTTCCTTTAATTTGCAAAAGCGCTGACTAAAAGTAAAACGCAAAAATAAAAATCCATCAATAGAAGTTTATTTTTACCCAAAGCGGAAAAAGGGAAACCGCAAACAAAAAAAAACAAAAAACAAACGTTAAAAGTAAACTTGTCAAAAATCGAAAATCTTTCAAGTTTTACGTTAATTTCATATTTGCTATATTTTATTTTTTTAGAAGAAAGTTTAACTCAAATTTAAAGTGAAAGAAATAAACAAGTTCAGTAAAATAAAAAAAATAAAAACTGGATGTAAAATATGTTAAAGCCAAGCAGCAGCGGACCAATGTGCAAAACATAAACAACAAAAAAGCTAAAAGCTAAACGAGCAAAAAAACAAAAGCAAAAGTGACTGTGAATAATGTTGAGAGCGCCCACACAACACATTGTGGAACTTGGTTTCGGTACAGCGACAGCCGCCGCCGCGGCCAGCACAAGCGAAAAGCAAAAGCAAAAACAACAACAACAGCAGCGCAAAAGTTTACTGCAAAAGCTCAAGCAGCAGCAGCAAAAGCTACACAAATCAGCGTCGGCATCGACGGAAGCGCAAGGGACAAATCAAAAGAGAGCAGCGCTAACAGCAGCTGATTATTATTTTAAACAACAACAACAACAGCAAAAACACACAAGCGAAAAGTGTTTGTTATTGCTGGCAACAACAATTACAGAGGAACAGCAACAGCAGCAGGAGCAGGAGGAGGAGCTGGCGCAGCAAAAGAAGAAAAAGAAAGAGCATACTAGCTACAGTTTTGCAGCTGCGCTGCGGCGCAACAAGAAGCCAAAAACAACAACGATCGCGACAGCAGCAGTAACAACAACAACAGTAACAACAACAGACGACGACAGCAGCAGCAATCAAAGCTGTCTTAGCATTAATAGTAATAACAAAAAAAGCAACAACAGTTTGTCTAATAGTTGCATTAACAACCATAACAACAACACTCATTATAAAAACAGTAAAAACTGCAGCAGCGGCAGCAACAACAACTACATAAGTAATTACAATTTCAAAACAAGTGAACAAGCGTGGAAAACAACAGCAGCAACACAACAACAGCTGCTCATTAATAGACACAGCAGCAATCGACGCAACAACAGCAACAGCAACAACAACAATATACACAACAACAACAACATGTCACCCACATCACAAGCGCCAACGCGAACATCTCTGTTCGACTCCTGTCATCGCAAGATCCGTTTAATTGGCGGCGGTCCAGTTGCCTTCTTGGGCGGTTTAGTGGCGTAAGTTGATAACATTTTCTATAAACATTATAACCATTACACACAGATATCTTTGAGATATGGCATCGAACCAGTTTTTAATTACATATTTTCTCTTATGAAATTAAAACGCTGATCGTGGGATCTCTTTACTAAAAAGCCTTAAGCGTTATACTACTCAAAAGTTACTATTTGACATGTATAACAGTTTTAGTTAATCCAACAACAACTGTTATACTCCACACGCTATTATTGTTCTGTTAAATTACAAAATAAACTTAACATTCTTATTTATAATTTGCAAAATAAGTTTTGTACTCCTTTTTTATAAGTTAAGCATTTTATTTTCTCTTTTGAAAGTAAGTGGATAATTTGCTATAATGCTATAAATATAAGCGATAAGCATTTTACTATCGCTGAATGTTCTAATTGGAATATATGACAGTTGCAGTAAGATAAACTAGATAAATCTATAAAACTGTTATAACACGGTTTACATACTGTTATTATTCTGTTCAATTAAAAACGATGGCTGAAATTAAATTAAATAAAAAAGGGTTTTTAACTATTTCATTCCTTTTGTAATTCCAACAATAGGCGGAATAGTTCAAATAGTTTTTAGTGCTCCAAAAAAGACAACAAAGTAGTTAGAATATATATACAAGAAACATTGCGCGGCCATAGGTCGAACAAAAGCCGAATTTAGGTAAGATAAATAACATTTGTGTCTTATTTACTCATTTTTTATGGCTTTTAATTACTATCATTTCTCAGGGGTTTTTCTTTAGGTAAACCTCTAGAAGCTCTTTGTAGTGCAATTTCAAGGCTTGTGAGGCAATTAAAATATATAAAAAAGCGAAACTAGAAACGAAAAACAAAAGCAATAGCAACGTTTTTAAATGTTTTTTGTTAAAATGAGACACTCGCAAATAGGCCTGAAAAGCGTAATTTGAAGGTGACGAAGCGTGAGGTTAAGACAAGCGCGCTGTAAGCTCGCTGTTAATGCGAATGAGGTTAACAGTGTGCTGTTAGCATACATGTACAATAAACACACATGCATACATACATATGTGTGTATTTATAAATATACTTGCTCTGCTCTGCTTTTGTTGCATTAACAGGCTTGGTAAGCTTCCCTGTTTGCTTAATTTTGTTTAAAAATAAACAACCAAATTTAATAAGTAGTTAGCAGTTGTTTTTTTTAAAGCAAAGTTAAATGAACTTAATGCGGTACGAAGGCGTAAGATGAGAAAATGAAGGCAGCAACCACACAAAGCGTTGACACTGTCAACACAAAGTGCGCTGAACTGATAATTAGTTAGAAATGTAAATATTGACAGAAGTGAGCGTGCATAAAAACGTAACACAACAGACAAATGGAAGAACAGCAAGAGGAAGAAGACAAAGCAGCAGCAGCAGCAAGCAGAAGGAGGCGCGTTGTAACTGTTCTCCGTCTCCCTCTCCCACTGTCCACTCCCACTAAAAATAAATTCAGTAAAGTGCTGTTGTGGTTGTTTTTTTTTCGGAGGAGGTCGGTTTTATGCATGCAGCTCGCTTGCGCACATTGATTGGCTGTGCTGAGCATGTGAGTGTGAATGTGTCAGAAAACAATGACTAAATATGAATATAAAGAACAACAAGGAAAAGAAGCAGCGCAAACTAACGTAACAAGTCATTTGTTATTGTGAGACGAAGAGCGAGCATAAGTTGATGATGATAAACCTGTCAGAGCGAACGTCGCAAAGTGTCAATGAATAGAAAATTTGCATAATAATGTCTATATGCGTTTTTTTTTCTTCAAATATTGTTGCTCCCTCGTTTGGTTTGCTTCAAGAAGTCAACGAAAAATTTGAATAAAAAATGATGTAAACAAACAAAGAAACGAATTGAAGGAGAAACAGAAGGAGAAGGGAAATAAAAACGCCTAAAATATGACTGCATGAAAAAGAAATCTTCGTAAATGAGTAATATTGTTGCTTACCAATCATTTAAACGGTTCATTGTGTGCATATTTCTGTTGCTAACTGTACTTTGTAGGCCGAGTAGAAGGAGTAGGGGGGCTAATTGAATGCTGTCATGCGTTAACAGCGACAACGACAAAATCTGAAATCTGCCTGTTTTTTTCGGGTTGTTTTTAAGGCTTTTAGCTTTTAACCATTCGCAAATTGAAAGTCCAAACGAATTTAATGAAAACCAATAATAAATTGGGATGAGGCACAAATAAATTGAAGGTTGCTGACCTAAATTGAGTGTTGTTAAACGCTGTTATAAAACTGCAGAGTTTAAAAAAAACACTTCAATTGAGTGCTGAAATGATGCGAGGCATAGAACAATATTCAGTGTTGATAAATGCAGCTTTTTTATGCACTACATTTTCACTTTTCAACACTGAAACTACACAAAACTAACCTTAAATATTCAAAAACTGCTTAGCCAATTGGTCAGCACTTGCATAATTACAGTTGAGCTTATGTAGAAAGTTTTACTGTTTCGTTATATAAGTTAAAAACTGGCCTTAAAACTGTCAACCGTACAGCTGTCCCCATTTTTTTCCTTCTTAACCTCCTCCTGCCAATAAACGACGTGTTTTATGCGCCTTACTTGCACTTTTCACGTTTGTTGCTGTTGCCTTACTCTCGTATTTATCCATGTCATTTGTTATTTATCGCCAGTTGGGCTTACTTTCATCCCCACTGACCGACAGACCGACCGGACGGCCGACTAACTTTATGGGCCTCCCATTTAACTTTGATTTTATCATCAGCGTGTGCTCTTTCTCGTTTGGCATAGCGTTTTAATTTCCTGTTCAAAGTGATAGCTACATATACATAATACATGTTCATCTGATCCGTTGGTTTGTTTTAAGAAGTGTCCAGTGTTGCCAAATATCGTTAATTTCCTGTCAAATGTGTTTCTTTTGTACCCCGTTCTCTTTACAAATGTAAGAAAAGGATTGGCCTTAAAATAAAATTATTATAGCGATGCATTGGTTCGAGCCTTGAATCATAGTTTTTGGAAAAAAAGGTTGGCAACCCTGGCGGTTGACAAATGTTGAGAATTTCTCGGCCGGCACTTATCAGGTGGCCATTAACCTGGAGCT
Source organism: Drosophila micromelanica (assembly GCA_004143825.1). Lineage (NCBI taxonomy): Eukaryota > Metazoa > Arthropoda > Insecta > Diptera > Drosophilidae > Drosophila > Drosophila micromelanica. Next base: position 14,105 of record SCDY01002051.1, on the reverse strand, counting down.
AACTAACAGCTGCTGTGAACTGAACTGAACTGATCTCAGCTGAGCTTAGCTGAACTGAACTGAACTTGAGCTCATATTTGCCAGAGTTGACCACAACCCTAACACCTGTTCTTTTTCCAATTGCCTTCAGACGGCGTTCATTGACATTCTGTGGGCCACTTAATGACTCCCGAGATGGCCAACAGCCACAGCTGTTGTACCAAAGACAAAAGAGTTTCAGATTATGCTGAAATTAGTCGACGCAGACAGGCGTATCAGAGTTTTTCCTTAACTTTTTTTTTATTTATTTATTTCTTGTTTTTTCTTTGCTGCAACTGTCTGACTGAGTTTTTAGCCCAAGAGGCAGCAGCCCAAGACAAAAGAGCAGATCAACAGCGTAGAACGATAATTTCCGGATGCCACAAACAGCAGGAACTACAGTTTGCAGAAACTCCATAGATCGCAGATCTGCTGTGCTGTGAACTTAAGTCGTTAGCTTGAGCGTAGACCCAAGGTCTGCTTATACACAGTAAAAAAAAATGCCGATTAAAAGTTAAAAACATTTTAGATACAAACTATTTTAAAGTTTGGTTTGGTCAGAAAAAAGCATAAGATATTAAAAAATAAAAGAATTGTATTAAAAAACAAAAATGGAAAAAGAATTGTAGTTGAATAAATTTTAGGCGTGTATTTTTAAAATACATTTTTGGATTTCCAAAACAATATTTCATATATCAGCTTTTGTAACTGTTTAAAGTTTTGAGATAAAAAGGACACTTAAGATTAATTTCTTATAATCTTCTTTGTAAACTTATAAATCTTATATATATATTAAGCTTTTAGCCAATTTTAATTCATTTTCATAACTGTGCCAAACTATCATCCAATCCATTGCCAAAGTCGTTTGTCTATTCTATTACGGTAATTATGCATAAACAATTGCCATAAACCAGCTAGATAAACCGCCCGGACCATCACATCTCCTTCTCTGGACATATGGCAAATAACGTTAGTTGCTCTTGTTGCCGCTGACTGTAATTATTTGTCCATTAGCTCTTCTGGCAGCTGGTATAAATTTGGAACACGACACCTCGGCGACGGGGCAGCGCCCCCAATGGCAAAGCGCCAGAGGTCAACGGAAATATTGCGACTTATATTACCAAGAATCAAGTTGGGAAAAACGATGCCAAAAAACTTGACAATGGAGTACAAAATGAATTTACATTCTTTAACAAAAAAATACGGTCACTTTTTGAGAGGGGAAATTTCCAAATAACTGTACAAAGCTATGTTAAAATGGTAATTATTACGTCAAATAACAGAGCACTTTCCTGACTGCCATACGAATAGCAGCCTAATTTAACAGTGTACTGTTAAATGTATGTACATATGTATGTAACACAGCCCAGCAGAAAGCAAATGTTATTGTACAGATTCTGTACATTTTTACATACGATAGAGATCCGTTAAATTCGTTGTAATTTGGGTTCAATGCAGGTGAAACTCATTAAGTTGCGTGTAGTAGGTACAGACATTAACATCTATGGACCTTTTGTAACTCTTCGCAGACCCACAGACGAGCAGAAGACATTCAAAAAGTTCATTTATAAAAATAAAAACAAGACTGTAATTTGTTTAGGTTTATATGAGTTGCAATTGCGCTGACCTAAACACACACAAACATACAAACACACTGATATACATACGCTCATTTTCACTACTTTATTTTCAATTTCACCCACATGCAAAACTGATGAAAGAAGCAAATACGATAGAAAGAAAAAAATCGACGCTCATAAAACTTCACCTTGAAGCTGACGGACGCTTGAAAGAGCCATCAAGATCCGGCTGCGGCTCATTTACTTGCTACGCTTCTGCTTTTGTTTTCCCCTTCTCCCCTCGCTCTCTCGTCTTTTCTTGCTGTCTGCTTCACGCCTTTTTTTTAATCCATTTAACCACATGTTATCGCCCATCATCAACTTCATCTGTGCTGTCTATCTACATACATACATACATAACTGTCTAGCTGCACGCTGTGGCTCTCTTTTAAATACTTTCCATTATTATTATTATAATTTTGTTGATTTTTACCTTCATCAACGAGACATTAACGTCGCTCTCTGCATGACTCACAACTCATTACTCGCAGACGCACACATACACATACACACACAAAAGCTGCTGTCATCGCGACTCGTGCACGCTCTTCCTCCCCACTGTGATGCGTTGGTTCTCCCATTTTGGCGCTCTCACAACGGGTGATTCTTGTTGTTGTTCCTTTTCTGTTTCTTTAGTATGCTAACAGAGTGCGGTCAAAACGGTACTTTGCAATTTATGGCTGGTTTTGTCTTTGTCTCTCGGCAAAGCAGCAGCATTAACAGTGGGGCTAACATTGCAAAAACAACAAAACTAATAGGAAATTGCGCACTTTTTGGCAGCAGCTGATTCATATCGCAGCTTTTGGCCATTTACAATTGAAATGCCATCCGCATACGCGACTGGCGACAGTGGCTCAGCACTGCACAAAACCTAATTAAAAATATAAGTTTGTGTGTCTCTCTATACTCTTCACACACATGCACACTCATACATATTCATATGTCTGTTGTGTCTTTGCGCTTGATTAGCGCGTAATTTTGTTTTGTTAATTGTGACACACATTTATTTGTGGGGTTCTCCACCCACCTAATACTCCTACTATGGCGTAAATGGAGCGTAGCTTTGATAGATTAATGACTTACCATGAGCTTTTTGCTGCTTCGATTATTGCTCTGGTCACATTGCAGCCTTTGTCTGTTGCCCGTGCCCGTAAATCATCATCAGGCACATTCACAATCATATGCAAAATCAATAAAAAGCGTGTAGACAACAACATCCCCAATTTAAGCAATTTATTAATTGTGTGTACACACTGTACCCTGTTACATACATATGTACATACATACATCCGTGTGTACATACAAATAGATCCGTTAACAATTGTTCAAAACTCAATGCAGCCATTCCATTGATTAAATCAGCGTTCGTTTGCGAAAAGTGTGCAAGAAATAAAGTGAAAAAACTAAGAAAATTATTTGCTGATCGATTTTGTGTATAAACTTATCGATTGTAAAGTCTTGTAATCATTAGTTCATCTGTGATCTGATGGGATAGTGAGGAACACGTTTTAACGGGATTTCTGAAATAATGTTATTCTTTTCTTTTTTTGTAACTCGCTTACCCATTTTTCTGTTTCTTATTGTAGATTTAGTTCGTTTATATCTGAAGTGTGTTCCATTTCGACATTCTAATTATTATATGCAAATGAAACGTTTTTATGACCAACATTGCGGAACATAAAACGAATCAGTTACGAATAATTTAGCGCTTGTTGTGATTCTTCAGCCCGTTTTTTATTTTTATTAATTTATGGCTACAAAATTCTGACACCTTTATTCAATGGGTTGGACAGAGGCTGTGGAAGGGGAAATGCTTCGCAACAGCTAATTGAAATTGCTTAAGCAAAATGAATATTAATTGTTTTAAATAATTTTGAACTTGGCAAAGGCAAAGGTACAATACACTAACAAATATACACACACATACACACGGTGTTTTTCTGCTGACAGCGCGACGTTGCTCTGTCGACGTCAGCGCAGCTGTTTTATTGTCGCACGCTGACACACGGAACGTACGTTCCTCTTGTTCTTCATCATCATCATCTTGTATTACGTTCGGTTGTTTGCCGCAGTCATCATCGACAGCAGCAGCAGCAGCCGCAACAGCAACCGGCGCACGTTTTGGGGCATTTGTGTGCGTCATTCGACTGCAGACGACAGCAGCCCAGAGCAGCAGAATTTCATATAACTTATGTGTATGTTTGTAGGTAATTTATGTGTTGTTGTTGTCGTCGTCGTCGTCGTGCTTCATATTTGCGCAATCCAATTGGAAAGCACACTACCGTTACAAATTTCATTCAATGTGCAATGAGCGCCATACGACTGAGCGCGCCCACAGCTGATTTGACTCACACACACAAACACACACATACATACGCACAATCTCTCACTCTCCGGCTCTCTGAGTTCTAACACACGCACACAAAACAAAGCGAACTGCGCTATGGCAAAGGTGCGCGGTCGCGTCAGACAGTCTTCTGGTTCTGCTGCTGCCGACAGTGAAGCGCGCGCGCACGCAAACAACAAAACAGAGTAGCAAAAAAATAAAATAACAAAAATATAAAAAAGAAATTAAACAAAAAAAACAATAATAAAACAAACATAATAATCAACACATTGTACATAATAGACAAGAACGATCGCTTCCTCTTCCTACTCCACTTAACAGTGAGCGCAGTCTGTGTGCGAAAACAAATCAAAATAAATGAGACCCAATTGAAAGAGCTTTTCTGTGAACTTTTAAAAGTCAGCGCTGTGCTGCACTCTCTGCCTAACAACAACAACAGCAAATCAAACCACCAAACAAGTTGACCAAGTGACAAACATCATCATCATAGTGAAGTGGACTTGAAAAACGCGTTCGTTGATCAACGCGGCTGCTCGCTCAACCGGACCGATCGGTCGCCCAAAACACCGCCCACTCCTCGCACCGTTCGTAACCTTCAAAAAAAATGAAAAAAAAACAAACGTTTGACATACGTTACATTTACACTTACGTTTGTGCTGTGCCCCTGACCCACACACCCCACTACCGCCCAGTTGACGCCAAATGGTCTGATATAAACATTGAGTGCCGTTCTCTCTCTCTCTCTCTCTCTTTTCACTTGTTCAAAGCAGTTACAGTTATTTTTTGCATAGAAGTGTGTGTGTGTGAGTGTGCGCTGTATGTTAGCATTTGTATGCAACACTTCACGTGATCGCAATTTGCGTTTACATTGGGCACATTTGGAGAAATTAATCGCTTATCGTAAAATGATACCGATAGTTTGTGAATGAGTCATGATTTCAGACGTGAATATTTAAAAAATTTCAAGATTTTCGTTTTCGTTTAAATTTATTGCAGATTTGTTGCAGCCATTTTTAAACAAAAACTTAATTGATAAATCAAATATTGAATAAGTAATTATATATTTATATTATTTGTAGTAAATCACTGCCAATTAACTAAATTGAAAAATATGTTAATTATAGTTAATGTATAATAAATATTTCTGCCTTAATTATGTTTAAATTGAGCAAGCTCAATTGGTTTCCTATAAATTATATTTTATTCTATTTATAGTATGATTATTGGTATCAACGCTTTTAATCTAGAGATTATTTCAAGCATAGTAGATTTCTAATCTTTATAAACTATATTATTTTCTTGGCCTGTCCAGTACGGTATGTTGACTCACAAATTGACATCGTTTAAAGATGGGGCAAAAAACTGTTCGTTGATCGTTGTCATTAATTAAGTGTGTGCGCGATCGTTCGATTTTCTACGCATATATATGTATATATATTGTGTTTTGTTTTCGTTTTGTTTTGAACTCCTTGGCAAATTGAAATTGGCTTTATTCAATTATTCGTGTCAATATAGTTGCGAAACTGAAACTGAAACTAGAATTCAACCCATAATTATAATTGAGAAAGTCATTGTCAAAAGTGACGTCATTCTTGATCAGCTGACCCAACTTCCAGTTGTTGTTTGATATTATATTTGTATGAGAACATTACAAAACCGGTTGCAAATTGTAAGCTGAAATATAATTTGATATTTGTACAGAACTGAACTGAACTCTGAGCTGGCGATGTACACAATATATTTTCTAAAGTGGGAAAAACACAATTTTTTAATTTGAATTCTGCTCTACACTTTTCTAACTAATGAAATATATATTTAATAAATTGAACATTTTTTAAGATACATCTATTTTTTTTTTACTTATTTTTGATATCAATTCAAAACAAACCTGTCTCATGGCTGAGTGTAATAAATATGCTGTGCCATTATTCTGTCACGTTTTCATGACTATGACTCAATTGGCTTTTATTTTATATTATTTTTTATCGGGTTCGTTTATGTTGCTTACGTTTATTTCGAGTGTGGCACACAAAACACCGAACTCAGGCCCATATTTATGTTGTCTTTGGCGATATATTACATCATCATCGCTTTTAAAATTTGTAAAAGAAAAACAACTTAGAGAAGGAGGTTGTAGCTCACATTTATAGATAAGCATTACCAGGAAAAGATCCAACAAAAACAGAAAAAAAATTTTTAATAAGTGAAATAAACTACAATTATTTAATTATTGCATTAAAGTTACTCTTTACATTCAGATTAAGAAATTGCAAAATTTTCCTTTGACCAACATTTAAATACAACAGAATTAAAAGAGAGTATAATAATATATAGATTAATAATTTTCCTAATGAAAGGTAGAATAATAGAAAAAATGTGCTCTCAACTAAATTATCTAAATGACTTGTACAAAATTATTATAAATTATATTATGAGAATCAGAGCAATCGAAAAAATCTGCCCATGCTAGTTTTTTTTATTGCCGTTTGTTGTTAATTCTATGTGGTGTTGTTTTAGCCTAGATTGTGAATTGTGGTCGAGCTGTTCTTAAAGAGTCCAATCCAACTGAGCTTTTATGGCTATATCTTATCAGGCAATGAGTTCCTAATACTGTTTGCTCACCTATTTACTTGCTTGGGCTTCTCTCTCTATTCAGTTACGGTTCATTTTGTAGAGCTTTTTTTATGACCATTAACTTATCAGAGTGCAGGCAGCTATTACGACAATATCTCGTATCTATTGTTGTTGTTTTTGCCATTTCAACACTTTGTGGGCACTTTTACACACGCGTCGCAATTGTTTTCAACATCGTCAACACACACCCACACACACACACACACACACTTGTTGTTGTTGTTATTGTTGATAGCAGTTAAGGTGAAACAACAAGAGAAGGAACCTCATTGTCTCTATTGCCGTTGTTTTTGTTGCTAGTCTTTGCTGTCTGTCTGAAGTTTTCGTCTCTGATATTTGGTAACCACTCTTGTTTTTTACTTTATTTTTTTTTGTATGTTGTAAACTATTAATTTTTGATTTTATCATCATCATCAGAAACCTGAATAACATCCGGATCCTCAGCTCTTGTTCTTAAAAACAAAACCAAAAAAAAAAAGAAAATAAAAAATAATAAGGGGTCTTTAAACATTTACATTTCAATCCTAATATAAGTTTGAAATGGAATTTCAAACATTAAAGATGTTGAAAATTTGCTTATATTATTTACTTTACTATTACTATTCCAAAACAATATAATACATATTCCCATAGACTTTCTATATCCATCGTCCAATTGAGAGACTATCGTGTTTTCATAGCTTTTATCATATCATATGGTAGTATTTATCTAACAGTCGAAAGCTTTTTAGAATTGATGGATCAATCGTATTTATTGAAATGCTTACCCAGTAAATGGAGCACAGGGGAGCCAATTGAACTTATCTAATGTGGGAGTGGGGGGTGACGGCTATTGGGGAGCAGATGCGACATATGGGCTCATGGTCATGTCTGGCTTCGCATTTTGAATTCAGACAGTAAACGGGGACACCTAATTGATGTTTGGGAGGTGTGCGAGCAAGTGCATATGGCCACATCGAAAACACACATGTCTCATAAATATTTAATTGGGACAGGTTCTTAGGTTTCGAAACTTTGCGATATTTCATACATGTATATAAACATCTGTCATATAAAAAGTCAAGCCAAAATTGACGAAATTGCAAACTTCTATAAATTTTTCGAAAGTGAACCGATTTTTATGACTGAAGGGCATTTTGGCTATGATTTGTCCTACATTATTGCAGCAAAAGTTGTTTTTATTTGATAAGAAAGATCAGTTCACTTTACCAGTAATTATAGCAACGCAATCATCTAAATGATAATCTATGAAAATTCTGTATTTTGTTATTTGTTATTAATTCTGTTAATTTTTTTTTTATTAATATCTGAACTTAAATAAAATTAAATATAAAATTAACATTGCTAACCAATTGTAAACCGAATTAAAGGTGTATTTCAAAAATTTTTTAATTAAGTTAAAAGTTTTATTATTTTTTAAAATCAAACTTAAGCTTGGTTTTCATGATGGAGTATACTTCCAAAAAACAATCAATATTTAAACGGTGTATAAATGCATGAAAGTTCAATTGTACAGGGTATCTCCTAGTCTTTTCTTTTGTTGGCCTAGCCAAGTTGGCCTATTATGAGTTCAAAATTGTGTATTTATCGCTAGTTTTTATGCCTCTTTCGGCATTTCGTGCGGGACGCTTTCGTATTTCGCGTGTGTTTTTTTTTATTTTTTTAGTCGCCGTCGATTGCGATTGATAGAAATGCGACATAAAAGCCCAACGTGCCAATTTATTTGCGGACTATTCTGCCCCATCGATTCGAGGTCGTTATTTAATGAATTTCTATAACTATATTCGTTCGTGTGTGTCTGTGTGTGTATCAGCTCCAGGTTTTATATGAGGAACAAGAAATGTTTTTTTTTTTGATTGGACATTTGCGACGCATCCAATTCTCAAAGATAGTGTCAATAATCGGTTATAGAAATTCTTGTGAAACTCGCACTATCCTATTGTAGATAAAATATATAGTGGATATTTTATACCCTTATCGGGCCAATAAAATATCTTACGATAATTGCAATTTCATCATGTTCAATCTTTTTTATTTGTTGTTGTTATTTTGTATAGGTCAAGAAACTGTGGAATGATAAAAGCGATAAGCATAATCATAAACAAACTTGATATGTTCATGATGACTTTTGTTTATAAACTTTTTAAGAGTTCTCAAACTTTTTTTTTTTGGTAGTAAAAGTTAAACAACTTTTAATTGTGAAGAAATTCTTAAACGCCAGCAATAATGATTCTTTATGTAAGAATGATTTTACAAAAAAATATTACAAATAAATCTTAATAAAAAGTGCATGAAAAAAAGTCATCTTTTTGACATAGTAAATATTAAATATACATTTGATAGTTAAATTGAAAATTTATTAATCTATTTTGAACTTTTATTTAGATGGCTAAAAAATCGATGTAATGTTCAATCAAAATTTCACTTGCGGTTAATTTCTAAGCTTATAACTTAAAAAATAAGGTGTTGCCATTTTTTATGGCACCAAAGGTGCATTTGCTGACGACCTTTCAAATGAAAATGAAAATTGAAATGTCGCTGAGGGTCTTTCGCTTGGAGAGAGGAAATAGGGGTTGGGCTGGGGCCTTGGTATACCTCATTTGCCAATAATGTTATCAGAGAGCGACCTTGTTCATGAATATTTAAATATGAGTTGTATTTGCTTACACATTATATTGTTGACTGCCCTTTGTTTTTCTTGTTGCTGTTGCTGTTATTGTTGTTGAAAATTGACAATGAAGCCGCCTGTGCGCCAAATTGGGGGGAAGCAGGCAAAATTTTCATTATCACCTGAGCACAAACAATGGAGGGGAGGCCACTGAACTGACAAGTCGATTGTGTTCACCTGTTTAGCCGAGCAAATAATGGTGCTACCCAGACTACATAAATATATAATATATATCTATATATATATGTTTTTAGAGAAACCCAAGAGTAAAGCTCTTATCGCAGCAGTTTGGTCAATACGCTTCGTTGCTTAGCTTTAAAATCATATGTCGGCGTATTTGTTTTTTTTTTTTTGTTGCCTAAAGGTCCAGTCCCTCTCCAACTACAATTAATCTCCGACAATTATTCAAATAGACCACGCACTTTATGAGTTTTGTAACGAATGTAAATGAATTCAAATTTACTTTTATTTTTTGTTGATTCTTTGTGCTTGATAAGGGTTTTCTAGACTTTAATGTAGAGTTCTACGAGGGCTTTTGTGCGGGCTTAGAAAGCGTTACATTTTGTTAGCTTTAAGAATGTTATCTAAAAGCACTCTACCAGACAATAACAACAACATTTTAGTCAACTACTTAAATATGACTATTATCATTGGTTATCCCAAGTTTCATAGCATATAGCATATATGTTACTCCAAACTTTATCTTGCCAAAACCTTTTTTTCTTTATCAACTTTTTAACTTTTTTTTAAAGATTTTTAATTTCTTTTTGTAACGCGTTCGTAAACGTTTTATCAATTTAAACAGCTTTTAGAATACAAAAGCTTTTTTATTTTAGCATATTTCATATTTCAAACGCCTTGATAAATAGCCTCAACTTGGTTGATAATAACTTAAGAGAACAAAAAAAATAATAAATTTTTTTTAAAAAAGTTTTTATTTTGTTGTTGGGTTGAAACCTTTTAGAAGTTGTTGGTGTGGGAATACTTCGTATCGCATAAAGCAAAAACTTTGGAATCCCTAACGCCTGTTGAGCTGTGTGCGATTCAGAGAGAGACAGATAGAGAGAAAGAAAGAGAGAGAGAGAGAGAACGTAGTGGAGCGCTATCAAGAACTGAGTTTTTATTTTATGATATATATGTATGCAGGTATACGTATACCCAGCCATGGACAGGCGGGGTTTCCAGTGGCATTGTGCCGATGTGAACGGTTAGAGTCGGTCGATTGTCGGTTGGGATTTATTTTTGTCGATTGTTGTTGCTCTGGGCTCTGTTCGGGGTCGGGGCTACCGTTGGGCGATAAGGCGCCGACCGTGAATGCTGAGTGCGGGGGGTTTTGGTTCTTAGTTTATTTTTTTTTCGCGATTACGATTTCAATTTCGGTTTTTAAAGCAGATAATTTTGCAGCTGGTAAAAAAAGAGCAACCACAAAAAAAACCCGTAAAAATGACCAAAGCAATGTGAATAATACCAAAAAATGAAAGAAACGCCAAACAGCAAGGTGCCAACAACAAAAGCAACAATACCACCACCAAAAACAACAACAACAAATAGAACATTTAAATTAAGTTCCGAATCGGAATCCACTATAGATAGTATAATTGATAAATCTACAACAACAAATACCGCAACAGCGACCACCGCGGCACCACCTTCCACATCCTTTGTGATTAAATGTCTGTTGCGAACCGCGCGATTTATGTGGCAAGTGACAACGATACCCTCTAAAATTGGTGATACCATAGGCACCCTGTATCGCTATGCGCAGGACTCGGTTGACAGTTTTCTATGCGTAGCTGGGTGAGATACTCTACAGGGCCAAACAATCAATCAATAATACATATATTGTTGATGCATATATATTTATATATATTTTTTATTTTTGTTGATCTTTGCAGAAAAGCGCGTCGCAAAGAGCGCGATGGCGATCAAAATTCAACAGATACCAAATTGTATTTGGAGGAGAGCGTCCTGGAACGCAAACTACCTGAAGCTGATCTCAAAGCCCTTGTCGATCTTCCAGCTGGATTGGACTACAACGAATGGCTAGCCTCACACAGTAAGTAGATCAAGATTTTTATAGTTCTATATATCAATTTTGAAAGGGTATTTTCTAGTCGAGCACTTTTGCTTCGACTATGTTCCCTTGCTATTTGATTGTACTTTTTTTCACGTGATATTCGTGTTTTGATTTATTCGCATCGTTTTCGCATTCATCTATAAATTGCCATTACTTTTATTGCTGCCACCGTGTGATTATCAATGCTCGGAAATTTTGATAGGCAACTCGTTATTTGGGCCTCGTGACTGACTACTGTAGGCCAGACTGACTGTGTACCCAAGTGCCGAATAGGCCAATTGATCTAACTGGGCCTAGTACGTGACAATTGCTTGCCCACAATGGGAAGCTGCATTTTAACAGCTGCATTTGGATTTACATCGCGGGGGTACCTATTAAAAAAATAAAAAACACTTGTACAGTTGGGTTAATTGGTAGTCAAGTGTGGAAATTAGCTGGTAATTGCCTTAGTTTACTAGCAAACACTTTAACTTACTCAAATATATTGAATAAAATAAAAGTATTTAGATAAAAACAACAATTAAGGTCTATTGAAAAAATTAAACAAACTAAAGCACGTTATAAAGCGTTATGCATATTGACTAGCAAGCAGCTAGAAGTTTAGATATACCTCTCTATGTGATTCTCATGAATTCAAGTAATGTCATCTGTAACTTATATATTAGAAGTTTTTTTCGTTCTTTCAATCTCCTGTCTCTCTATATCTCTCTCCCTCCCTCTACTTATTTACTTACTTGCGCTCTCTCTTCCTTCTCCCACTCTCATCACAAGCTTTAAGTTATTTTAACAGTTCCTTTTATATAAATTAATTACCTCTTGAGGATATACATTCTCTAATATCCTTGGGTAACCCCAGCAGCTTAATAATTAGTCGCCCAGTTGGGAGTGCTTCATTGTTAATTGGGTAACTGTCGTCATCCACATCAGCATCAGCTTCATTATCATCGTTGTCATTATTATCTGGCGAATTCGTGCTGTTCCCTCGGCAATTTATCAGATATTACATCATCTTGTGTTAATCTGTTGAATAATGATAGGTACACAAATAGAAATTAACGCAATCTCTGCCCTGCAGCCTTCTAATAAAGAGTATAAATTTGTATAAATTTGGCAGTGTTTCAGCAAATTGTTAAACTGAATGTGTGCACCCATTTTTCCCTCCCCCACTCTGTACGTTTTTCATCTGCATTTACATTGAATTTTCATAATATAATCAAAGTGCAAGTGCCACCAGCTGTGGCCGAGGTCGCGAGGTTGCGAGGTTCGCTCGCTGTAAACAAAAGGCACAACTTGACTTCATATGGATATGGATATCGAAAGATGCCAGCCCCCGCTGCACCTCTGTTCGTCTGACCCTAACCCTCCCACTGTCCATTAAAAATGATTTCATTGGGTGAGTTATGTATATTCTTGCCTTGGTTTGTTTGTTTCCCCGCAGCTGTCGCTCTCCTTGTTGTTTATAATGCAATTTGTACTGACGTAATGCAATTATTCAGCACCCTTCCCCCCACTTTGCCACCTTTCAAGTTTCTGATTCCATTTTATATTCTTATCTGACGCACACTTGTGCCAATATTGAGTTAGCATTGACCTTATAAACGATAAACTCAACCGGATAACACTCTGACTTTGAGGAGCTGAAACAGCTGTTTCAATGCCAAGTTTGACATAATTTCCCAACCGATCAACGACTGATATTACGGCAAAGAACTGAGAAAAAGAGACAGAGAGTGCTTGAAAGTGTATTCAATATAAATATATAAATACTGATAATAAAATGGGATGCACTTCAGTTGCAAAGCCTTGCAGCTGGGATCAGAAAAATGCTGTATCTATATATGGGTAATGCCATTCATTTTCTATATAAAGAAACAAACAAAGAAAAATACCAATCATTCTATATATGTATATATATATATATATATATTATCTGATACAGTCGACTCTTGATGATTAGTGGAAAAAACAATATATTTCATAACCATAATAATAAAAATAGTCTGATAAAATATTAATATAATAATAATATTTAATTCATCATCAGTTTAATTTTATTTTCATCATAAAATACGTTATGAGATTATAAAACAAACAAACAATATTTTCCTTTTTAATAAAAATTTGATTTTATATTGATATTGTAACATTTTTTTTTTATCGAAAGTATCAAAATTTTACAAAAAAGTTTTTTTGAATGCTCATTCACGAAATGAACCAAGTATATTGAATTTGTGCAATGTCTATCATGCTGTCCTTTAAGGATCGCTAAATCGACAAAAATTTAGACATGTAAAGTTCTCAGATCCATAGGTCTCATATTTCAATTTTGACATGTAAAGTTCTCAGATCAATTTTGACATGTAAAGTTCTCAGATCCATAGGTCCCATATTTCAAACTCCCATAACTTTGTCAAAACTGAACCGATTTTCATGTTTGATGGCATTTTGATCATGATTTTTCATTTAGCTCAATTCTACATTTAAAATATGTGCAGTTTTAAAAATAACATTTTTTTTGATTTTTTGGAAAAATCATGTACTCCCCCCTTGTGTATTTTCAAAAAAAAATTTTTTTCAAAATTTAGATTTGCGAATTTATGATTTTAATCGATTGTGGCGGTCACAAATAGTATAAAAAACAAGTTTTAAGCTGATTCTGAGGGGGTCAAATTTTTGGTCAAAAATCATGCCAAAATCGACAAAAATTTTGACATGTAAAGTTCTCAGATCCATAGGTCCCAT
>SCDY01002050.1:0-18473 GCA_004143825.1 Drosophila micromelanica | reverse complement strand
CCTTAGCAGAATTGGGGCTAGCATTAGGCGCAGATGTACCTGTTTTTATCAAAGGTGAAGCGGCCTTTGCCGAAGGGATTGGAGAAAAACTCCACCCAATCTATCCAGAAAAATACTGGTATTTAGTTGCTACGCCTAACATAAGTATTAGTACTGCTTCCGTTTTTAATGAGCCGACCTTACCTAGAAACACACCTATCATTAGCTATCAAGTAGCCCAAACTATCGAAGGGCATAACGATTGCCAATCTATCGTATTGACTAAATATCCTGAGGTAGCCCGTATTTATAACCATATGCAAGACGTCGGCACGCCAAAGCTCACAGGAACAGGCGCCTGTCTTTTTTGTGCTTTTTCAACTCAGAAGCAGGTTCAAGAAGCTAAGCAACAATTGGATCAACAAGGAATCAATACCTTTATAGCAAAGGCAGCCAATCAATCTTTACTACACCGCACGCTCTATACAAAATAAAGTAATAAGAGCAGCTTATCAGTTGACAATGATTATCATTTGAATTAATATTCTCATTAATTATTAATGTGGAGCGGTATCAATATGTATGTCTGTTTATGTCAAGGTATTACTGACAAGGATATTCGTGATGCTATCAATGATGGTTGTAGTAGCTATAAAGAAGTAAGACAAGCCTTAGATATCGCAGCTCAATGTGGTAAATGTGGCTGTTTGGCTAAACAAATTGTAAAAGAAGCCATGGTAGAAAACCAATTAAGTAACCCCGCTGTCGCCTATTTTAATCCTGCTGAAATGGTTAGTTATTAGTAATAATAATACTAGCCATTATCATTTAATCCCTTTATTATCAAGGATATTTGACTTTTTTTAATTCCCATCGCACAATAAAAAAAACATCCATAGGAATTTAAAAATGAAAGGCGATAAAATCGTTATCCAACACTTAAATAAAGTACTTGGTAATCAGCTCATTGCTATTAACCAATTCTTTCTTCATTCACGTATGTATAACGATTGGGGGCTAGAGGGTTTAGGTCACCATGCATATCACTGTTCAATCGATGAAATGAAACAAGCTGATAAAGTCATTGCTCGTATTCTTTTCTTAGAAGGCATTCCAAACTTACAAGATTTAGGTAAATTACTGATCGGTGAAAATACGGAAGAAATGCTAAAATGCGACCTTAAGCAAAAAGAAAAATCAGTAAGTGATCTGCGGGAAGCGATTAACTATAATGAAGAAGTAGGTGATTTTGTTAGCCGTGACCTATTAAAACGTATTCTACATGAAGAAGAAGAGCACATTGATTGGTTAGAAGCTCAACTTGGCTTAATTGCTAAAATGGGGATTCAAAACTACCTACAAAATGGTATAGAAAAGTAAGGCTAATTTCCTCTAGCGAGCGGTTCTACTTGATACTGAATTAGCTCGCCTTTTTATCTATCAAACCTCATCATGACTTAAATCAGTCCACTTACTCTGAGATTTTCTTTATAGTCACTTATGCATCTCGCATATTTAAAGGAGTCTTTATGTATAAAGTAAGTAAACTTATCATTGCATTAACGGCCATTACAGGATTTGCTACACCAGCACTAATGGCAGAAACAGCCAATACTCAAAAACCAGCCATTACCTCTACAAAAACAGCACCGATAGAAATTATTCAAGGTAACTGGGACACCTTTAATCGTGATCAAATTAATAAAATGATTGCGCAATACGGAAAAAATAGCGCGAACTATGATGCTAAAAATCCACCATACGCTGTATTTGACTGGGATAATACTTCTGTTTTTTTAGATATTCAAGAAGCACTATTGATTTACCAAATAGAGCATCTAAAATACAACATGACGCCGGAGCAACTTAATCAAGTTATTCGCAAAAATATCCCTAGCACTGATTTCACCAGTGCATCTAATAACAAAGAAGGCAAACCTGTTAATATAGACCTTATAGCCCAAGACATTGTTAATAATTATCAATGGATCTATGATAATTACGATCAAATGCAGGGTAAATTACCACTCAGCAAAATCAAAGAAAGTAATCAATATAAAGAGTTTTCTACCAAATTACGCTATCTCTACAGCTCTATAGGCGATACCTTTGACGTTTCCATTGCCTATCCATGGGTTACTTATCTATTTACAGGTTTAACCGAGCAAGATGTTGCCAATATGACGTCTGCAACAGTTGATTGGCAAGCAACACAACCTATTACCAAAGTCATATGGGAAAGCCCTGCCATTCCAAGTAAAGCAGGACAAGTTTCTGCTAGTTGGAACAATGGCTTACGCTTAGTTCCTGAAATGCAGGATCTTTATACTAAACTACGTGAAGCGGGCTTTGATGTCTGGGTATGCTCAGCATCATTTATTGACGTGATTAAAGAAATCTCCTCTAATCCTAAATTTGGTTATAACAATCCTAAAGATCATGTTATTGCTATGGAGTTAGAGCGTGATGATAAAGGCGTTATCCAGCCTGAGTACCGCCATGGCTATACACAGACACAAGGCCCTGGGAAAACAACCGAAATAAAACGCTTAATTGCCCCTAAATATCAAGGTAAAGGGCCTATTCTTGTAGCAGGAGACAGTGAAGGAGACCAAAATATGGCTCAAGACTTTGCTGATACTAAAGTGGTTATTATTATTAATCGCTTAAAAGGAGCCAACAAAGATTTAGGTAAACAATCTAAACTGGCTGTTGAGACCTATAAAAAACCAGAGGCAAAATATCTTCTACAAGGGCGCGATGATAACAAAGGCGTATATTTGCCTTCACAAAAATCAATTAAGCTAGGAGAAACCGAAGCAAAAGCATTACCTTAAGTTTATTATTAAAGGCTTTTATTAGCCCAGTTTATCTAACACTTAAAGGTATATCTAGCTGAAAGTAATTTAAAACATTCTTTCAGCTAGATATTAACTATTTAGCTAAACTAATACTGTATTTCAATAAACTTCGTTAATTTTGTTCCCTTAGCCCTCTCATCAAACGTATAAGTCCTTATTTCATTACCACCATACATATTCTGTACTATTGTTAAATGGCTAGGCTTTGTCCATTGATAAGTGATATGCATTATAGAGTCATCTTCCCTAACTTGTACTTTATAATCTTTATCTTGCATTACTTTTAACTGTTTTATTAAATCATGATTATTTTTTGCTAACAACTGATAAACCATTATTAATGGCTGGTTAGCAAAAAAGCATTCATCCATACTAGTACCATCAAATTCTTGTCCCTCTTTTAGATCTCTGCAATGGGAATAAATATCTTCATTTGCATAGATTTCGAGACTAATCATTAAGCATATGCTGAAAAGTAATAATACTATTTATAAGCTTTCATTAATAATACTCTCAGCGCTAGGCAACATGCCATAAGCTATAAAATACCTGTCCTGCTTTTTTCTCTCGATGTAATCGCCAGTTATTGGGTAATAAAACTTGCGAGGGTGGCAATTCACTTTCTGCATAAACCCATGCCTGATCAGCAAGCCAACCATTATCAATTAATAGCTGACAGGTTTCCTGCAACATTCCTTTATGAAAAGGAGGGTCTAAAAATACCATATCAAATTTCTGGGTAGCGCTGGACTGTAATAAAGCTATCCCACTTTGATTAACTAATCGTGCTACTTTGCACCCTAAAACATCTAGCTGTCCTTTTAATTGCTTTATCACCAAAGGATTAATATCTACCATAACAGCATCTGCCGCACCTCGCGATAAAGCCTCAAAAGATAATGCTCCACTTCCTGTATATACATCTAGCACATGAGCACCTTCAATATAAGGTGCCAACCAATTAAATAAGGTTTCTCGAACCCTATCAGGTGTAGGTCGCAAGCCCTCAGCCTCTATAAAACTAACTTTGCGGCTGCGCCACTCACCACCGATAATCCTTAATTGCCCTAACTTGCTCAATTAGGTGCTCCCATCGTTTGTTTCTTTACCTCAGTAGGCTTAGGTAAAGCTTGTTGTTTAACAGTTGGGCCTACGGTAATAATAATAAAATCATCTACATTGAGGTGTTTATTCATCGCCTCTTTTACTTGCGCAGTGGTAAGTGATTGAATATTAGCCATAAAGGTATCTAAATAGTCTAACGGCAGATTATAAAATCCTACTGCCCCCAATTGACCAACAATACTACCATTGCTTGCATTCGTTAATGGAAAACTACCCATTATTTCTTGTTTTGCATCGTCTAGCTCTTGCTGTGTTGGTCCACTCAGCAAATAATCACGCACTAACTGCTTAATCAGTGCTAGCGTGCCTTCTGTCATTTCTGCACGGGTTTGTAAGCCTATAGAAAATGGCCCGGGCGCTTGCATATTAACAAAACTTGAATATATACCATAAGTTAACCCACGGAGCTCACGCACTTCGGTCATCAATCTTGAGTTTAAACTACCACCACCTAAGATTTGATTACCAATATATAATGCAGGGTAGTCAGGATCAGTCCTTGTAACACCTAGCTCTCCCAATATAATATGCATTTGCTGTGAGCTAAACTCCGTATGATAATGTCCTGCTTTAGGTTTCTCCGGAGCTTTTACTGAGGCTAATGCCTCACCTTTTGGTAACGCATTAGATAGCTCCTCCGCCATCGCCTTTGCTTGCTCTATCGATAAATCACCGACAATAGCAATTACTGCATTCTTTGCTGTATAAGCTTTTTGATAAAACGCCTTAACATCCTCTATTGTCAGTGCTTTAATCGTTTCTGGTGTACCGTCTGAGCTATGCGCGTAAGGATGGGATCCATATAACTTATTATAAAAATCGTTTGATAAAATCTTTCCTGGTGTTTTTTGCTGTATCTCAAACCCCGTTAATATTTGATTCTTCAACCGTTCAAAAGATTGCGCCGGAAAAGTAGGCTCTTGAAGGATCTTCGTTAGTAAATCTAAAGCCGTCTTACTTTTTGTAGGGTCCACTAAGCTTCGTAGCGAAATAATCGCCATATCTCGATAAGCACCATTACCAAAGCCTGCGCCAACACCATCGAACGTTTTCGCTATTTCCGTTACATTCATGCCCTTAACACCCTCATTAAGCATGGCATTGGTTAATAACGCAAGTCCATACTTATCGCCATCATGGCTACTTCCCGCGGCAAACGTTAATTGAATATCGTACATTGGCAATTCATGAGCAGCTACAAATAAGACCTTACTCCCCGCCTTTGTCGTCCACGTTTGAATATTTAGATGTCGCGCCACTGGGTTTGTATGTTTTAATTCTTTTAAAGACTCTAATGCTGAATTTACTTCAGCGGCAACGGTGTAATTAATCAGCGGCAAACCACAACATATACTCAAAGGAATAGCAGCTATCCAATGCTTTAAATTATTCATGCTTGCTCTCCTCAGGTAATACATAAGCCGTTGTTAAACGATCACGTGTAAAGTATTTTTTTGCTACTCGCTGAATATCTTCAGGAGTAATAGCATTTAATTCATTAAGCTCGTTATCAGCTAGCTGCCAAGACAAACCTACAGACTCTAACATACCAATAGTCATTGCTTGGCTAGAAATAGAATCCCGCGCATACACCAGTGAAGATATAAGCTGTGCTTTAACACGATCAAGCTCTTCCTTGCTAGGCTTAGTTGTTTTTAACTGATCTAATAGTTGCCAAATACCTTTCTCAACATCCTGTATTGTTTTGCCTTTTTGAGTATTAGGTAACGCATTAAATAAGAATAAACTATCTCCGCGTTGTACCGCTGAGTAACCCGCGCCAGCCCCGGTTACTAATTCTTGGTTTAGCTCTAGTTCCGTAGTTAACCGTGCACTATCACCACCATCTAGTAAGGCGGTAATTAATTCTAAGGCATACACCTCTTTTTTATCTTGCGCAGTAGACAAACTAGGAACATTAAATCCCATTAACAAACTAGGCAGTTGTGTTTTCACATAAATAGTTAGCTGTCTTTCTCCAGGAGTAGCAAGCTCTAATGGTTTTTTAACCACCACATCCGCTTTTTTAGGAATGTTAGCAAACCACCGATTAGCCTGTTTTTTAGCTTCATCTACCGTAATATCACCCACTAACACTAAAACGGCATTATTAGGGGCATACCAACGATGATACCAAGCCCTTAAATCATCAACACTCATACGATCTAAGTCAAACTTCCAACCTACAGGCGGATTATGATAACCACTAGCAGGGTAAGCCAAGCTCTTAAACCGCTCATAGGCCAGTGCATTCGGATTATCATCTGTACGCAGTCTACGCTCTTCTTTAATTACTTCAATTTCTTTAGTAAATTCATCAGCAGGTATTTTTAACGTAGCCATACGATCAGCTTCTAACTCTAAAGCCACAGGCAATCTATCTTTTGCTAGCACTTGATAGTAAACCGTTACATCATCGGCGGTAAACGCATTCTCTTGCACACCTAAATTGCTCAAAATTTGTGATGCTTCGCCAACCCCAGCTTTGCTACTACCTTTAAACATCATATGTTCTAACGCATGTGACAGCCCTGTTGCAGTAGGAGCCTCAAAACTAGAGCCTACTTTATACCACAGCTGGGAAACGATAACAGGTGCACGGTGATCTTCTCGCACCACTACCTTAAGCCCATTATCGAGAGTAAACTCATGCGTAGGCTGTGCAGGGCTAGCCCATACGCCTATCGAAATTCCTGCAAAGCCTAAAAGCATCGCAAAACGTTTAATAAACATCAAATTTTACCTATTATTAATATAAAATATTGTATTATTAATACAAAGATGGGACTGCAATATGTTAGGATAATACATCTATTACTTATAATGTACAAAGCCCTCTATTATATTATTAACCGCGCTTTGTTACATAATTTATATATTGTTAGCATTATTTTCGGATAACGGACGAACGTCGTATGTCAGACTCTAAAGAAGAGAAAAAAGGTCTTTTTGGTTGGTTCCGCCGCAAACCAAAAGCAGAAGAGATAATCCCAACAGAAGCAGACACTACCACTGATCAAGCAATAGTCGATGACACTATAAAATCTATAGAAGAAGTCGAAGCTCCTATCGCTGATGCAATCACTAAAATAAAACTTAGTGATGAAAAGCATGGCATTGAAGAGGAGCCCGCGCCTGAGCCTGAAATAAAATCAGAGCTTATTGAAGAGATACCTCAAGAGCAAGTGGTCGCTATTGTAGCTGAACCAGAACCAGAACCAGAACCAGAACCAGAACCAGAACCAGAACCAGAACCAGAACAGGTTAAGGCTCAGCCTGAAGAAAAGAAAGGTTTTTTTGCTAAATTAAAACAAGGCTTAGCAAAAACCAGTTCATCTTTTGGAGAAGGCATTGCCAATATTTTTCTTGGCAAAAAAGAAATTAATGATGAATTACTAGAAGATATAGAAACTCTCTTGCTGACTTCTGACGTAGGCTTTGATGCAACAAATAGTATTATTGAGAGCCTAACACAAAAAATTAAACGCAAGCAGTTAGCCGATAGCGGTGCACTTTATCAAGCACTAAAAGAAGAGCTTATTACCATGCTAAAACCTGTGGAGCAACCACTGGTTATTGATACTTCTCACAAACCTTATGTAATTCTAGTCGTCGGTGTTAATGGTGCGGGTAAAACAACAACCGTCGGCAAACTAGCTAAAAAACTACAACTTGAAGGAAAAAAAGTAATGCTTGCCGCCGGAGACACTTTCCGAGCGGCGGCTGTAGAGCAATTACAGGTATGGGGCGAACGCAATAATATTGCTGTGATCGCACAACATACTGGCGCAGACTCAGCTTCGGTGATTTTTGATGCCGTACAATCAGCAAAATCAAAAGGGATTGATGTATTGATTGCGGACACAGCGGGCAGGCTTCATAATAAAGAAAACTTAATGGAAGAGCTTAAAAAAGTTCGTCGTGTTATTACCAAAATAGATGAGACGGCTCCCCATGAAACAATGCTGGTATTAGATGCTGGAACAGGGCAAAACGCACTCAGTCAAGCTAAATTATTTAATCAGTCTGTTGAGTTATCAGGTATAGCATTAACTAAACTAGATGGAACAGCAAAAGGCGGTGTTATTTTCGCGCTAGCTAGTCAAATGCAGTTGCCTATCCGCTATATTGGTATAGGGGAAGGCATTGATGACTTACGCGAATTTGAAGCGGAGCCTTTTGTGCAGGCAATTTTTAAGGATTAATCATGATACGTTTTGATCATGTTGCTAAACGCTACCCTAATGGGCATATTGGTTTACATGAATTATCATTTCATGTTGAATCTGGTGAGTTTTTATTCGTTACCGGCCACTCTGGGGCAGGGAAAAGTACATTACTACGCCTTTTACTCGCTATGGAGCGACCCTCTTCTGGCAAAATAATATTAGCTGGACAAGATATCTCTCGCTTATCTAGTTCGCATATTCCTTTTTTAAGAAGACAAATTGGCGTTGTATTCCAAAATCATCAGCTTTTATTTGATCGAACTGTCTTTGCAAATGTGGCTCTTCCACTACAAATTTTAGGCTTAAATAAAGAAGAAATCTACAAACGAGTAATTACTGCCTTAGACCGCGTTGGTTTAAAGGAAAAGTCTGAACAATTACCGACCAATATCTCAACAGGTCAACAGCAGCGCGTAGGCATTGCTCGCGCCATCGTTCATCAACCAAGCCTTTTGTTAGCGGATGAACCAACCGGTAATCTAGACCCTCGCCTAGCCTCTGAAATCATGGGTATTTTTCAAGACATTAATAGCCTAGGTACAACCGTACTTATTGCCAGCCATGACCTTGCTCTTATTGCAAGAATGCGGCACCGCTTACTTACCTTACAGCGCGGTCGCTTAATTGGTGATGGGGAGGCAGCTTAATGGCCGATATAAGACCAACCAACCAACCAACGGCGAAAGAGCATAATAGTGAACCATCCTTTAGCCAACTTTTTAGTGCTTGGATAGAGAGCCATAAAGCAAGCTTTATTGATAGCTTTTCACGATTAGTCAAACATCCATTTAGTAGTTTTTTTACATGCCTTGTGATTGCTATTGCTTTAAGTCTTCCTATGGGACTATCCATCATCTTAAAAAATGTTAATAGCCTCGCAGGATCTTGGCAGCAAGCGGCTCAAATATCTCTTTTCTTACACTTAGATGTTAGTGATGATAAAGCTAAACAACTTGAGCAAGAACTAACAGAGGATACTAATATAGAAAAAGTTGAGTTCATTAGCAAACAGCAAGCTATTGATGAATTTCAGCAACAGACGGGCTTAGGCGAAGCACTAAAATCATTACCAAGCAATCCATTACCTACGGTAATTGTTATAACACCTAAAGCATTAGATCAGACTAAAATTAGTGAACTACAACAGCAATTACAGCAAAAGCCAGAGGTCGATAGAGCTGAACTGGATATGCAGTGGCTTGATCGATTAATGGCGATTTTAAAACTAGGCGAAAGGTTTGTTTTTGGTATTGCAGTTTTACTCATTGCTGCTTTATTATTAGTCATTGGCAACACCATACGCTTAGCGATAGAAAATCGCCGTACTGAAATAGAAGTTATTAAATTAGTCGGTGGAACTGATGGCTATATTCGTAGGCCATTTATCTACATAGGAACACTTTACGGATTAGTGGCAGGCTTACTTGCTTGGGCAATACTCACCTTCGGATTAAATTGGATAAATACCTACGTTATTCAGTTAGCAGGGTTATATACCAGTGACTTTAAACTATCAGGAGTACCCGTTAGTGATGCATGCTCACTTATTATTGGTGCTGTATTATTAGGCTGGATAGGAGCATGGCTTGCTGTAGCAAGGCATTTAAGAGACTTAGCGCCACATTAAAAACTTAACATAGCCAAATATATTAAATATTAGAAATATTTTAAAAAAATAAATAACTAGCGGAACTATTAAAGTTTGTTTATAGTCTAATAGAGATAAAGTTTCATCGCATTTTATCGCTATGAAATTCATTGATGAAAGGGGGAATGAATCGAATGTCAAAGAACTTATTGCCTGTTCAAATGCTGACGCCAGGAGCTAATCTGGAGGCTTACGTGCACTCAGTAAATAGCTTACCGGTACTAACAGCGGAACAAGAGCGAGGGTTGGCAGATCGGCTCTATTATGAACAAGACCTAGATGCTGCTCGCCAATTGGTGCTAGCACACCTACGCTTTGTTGTTCATATTGCTCGTAGCTATTCTGGCTATGGCTTACCACAAGCAGATCTTATTCAAGAAGGTAATATCGGATTAATGAAGGCAGTGAAACGCTTTAATCCAGAAGTCGGAGTGCGTCTAGTTTCATTTGCTGTTCATTGGATCAAAGCAGAAATCCATGAGTTTATTTTAAAAAACTGGCGTATTGTAAAAATTGCGACCACTAAAGCACAACGTAAGTTATTTTTTAATTTGCGTAGTCAAAAGAAACGCTTAACGTGGCTAAATAATAATGAAATAGCCTCGGTTGCTAAAGAGTTAGGTGTTGAGGCAAAAGATATCCGTGAGATGGAGAGTCGGCTTACAGGTACAGATATGGCATTTGATCCTGCCACCGATGAGGATGATGAAGTAGCTAGCTATTCACCCTCTGCCTATTTAGAGGATAGCCGTTATAATCCTGCTACTCAACTAGAAGATGCTGACTGGTCCGATAGTTCATCGAATAGTCTCCACGAGGCTTTAGAGCAATTAGATGAAAGAAGTAAAGATATTCTTCAGCAACGTTGGTTATCAGATGGGAAGGCTACACTTCATGATTTAGCTGAAAAATATAATGTCTCTGCAGAGCGCATTCGTCAATTAGAAAAGACTGCCATGGACAAAATCAAACAAAGCCTCTCATCAGAAGCGTAAAATAAAAAGGCTGTCTTAAAGATGGCCTTTTTTATGTTTCATCAATAATAATTAAATATCAAAACTGTGCCTACTCAATCTTTATTTTATAAAAAATAATATTTTTTATTAATCATATATATCCCTCTAAAACTTAGAAAAGCACAAGAGAGTGCGATTTCATATTTACAATTTTCTAAACCTCATTAAAATAATAACAAATTAGCACTTGCTCAAAAGCTCATGATAGCGTATAGTGCGCTCCTGCGAATTAAGGCTTATTTAATTTTATTACGTGCGCTCGTAGCTCAGCTGGATAGAGTACTCGGCTACGAACCGAGCGGTCAGAGGTTCGAATCCTCTCGAGCGCGCCAAATATGAAAAACCTGCAGACGCAGGTTTTTTTTTAGATTTCATTTATTATTACCTTTCTATTAAAAAACAACTGTACTAAAACACATTAAATATACTCGTGGTGAATCAGTCGTTATTTAGATAGGACAACCCATGATAAAGCATTTAATTATCAGGGTACGGAGGCTTTATGATAGAAACCGAGATAAAACAACAAGAGTCATTGCAAGATCGGTTTGATCAGATCCAGTCATTACTTAAACAATATAATAAAGAAAAAGAATTCGCTAAAGATCAAAGCCAGCCATTTACCCCAGACTATGAGCCTTTAAAACAAAAACTAAATGAACTCCATCATGCTGATATTGCTGATCTTTTAGAGGGCTTACCACTTGATGAGCGTTTATTAGTTTGGCAGCTGGTTCAATCAGACCAAGATGGTGATATTCTTTTAGAGGTATCAGACGCCGTTCGAGAGTCTTTACTAGCAGATATGGATGATAACGAAATCATCGCTGCGGCCAAAGAGATGGATACGGATGAGTTAGCTGATCTCGCCCCTGAGCTATCTAACGATGTGCTACAAGAGCTAATGAGCACATTAGATGCTCAGGACAGGGAGCGATTACAATCAGCACTATCTTATGAAGATGATCAAGTTGGTGCACTAATGGATTTTGAAATCCTTAGCATCCGCGATGATGTCACATTAGAAGTCGTGTTACGCTATCTACGACGTTTTAAAGAGTTCCCTGACCATACTGATAAAATTTTTGTTGTTAACTCTGAGGCCGTGCTTAAAGGCGTACTACCTATTAAGCAACTATTATTAAACGATCCAGATAAATTAGTAGCCGAGGTAATGTCTGACGACCCTGTCACGTTCAATCCTGACGGCGACGCATACGATGCAGCCCAAGCATTTGAAAGATATGACCTTATCTCCGCCCCTGTTATTGACAAAAATAATAAACTTATTGGTCGCTTAACCATCGATGAAATGGTTGATTTAATCCGTGAAGAAACAGAAACAGAAATGTTAAACATGGCCGGTTTACGCGAAGATGAAGATATTTTCGCCTCTGTTTGGCGTTCATTGCGCAATCGTTGGGCATGGCTGGCGATTAACCTCGTTACTGCTTTTATTGCTTCTCGTGTCATTGGCTTATTTGACGGCACTATTGAAAAACTTGTTGCTTTAGCTGCACTTATGCCTATCGTAGCTGGGATTGGTGGAAACTCTGGCAACCAGACCATCACCATGATTGTTAGGGCTATGGCTCTTGATCAAGTGACAACATCCAGCACATTAAGACTTCTACGCAAAGAAATAAGTGTTTCCTTCATTAATGGCATTGTATGGGGAAGCGTTATTGGTCTTGTGGCTTATTATCTCTATGGAAGTTGGTCGCTAGGGGTTGTAATGACAATGGCGATGACACTTAATCTCTTACTTTCAGCGTTTATGGGCGTTATTATCCCCATGACTATGGTAAAATTCGGTAAAGACCCAGCCATTGGCTCAAGTGTTATGATTACAGCCATTACCGATAGCGGTGGTTTCTTTATCTTTTTAGGTCTAGCTACACTATTCATGAAACTTGGAATCCTTCCTATTACTGGCTAAAGCATAGTCTGTAATATAAAATAAATCACTTTAGTATTATAATCTCGGTATATAAATACTATTTGCTAACTTAACGGAGCAATAGATGGTTATCAAAACACATAATACTTACTGTAAGGCTACCAATTCATGGAACTTACAAAGCATTGTAGACGACCTAAGAGCAGTAAGAAATGAATGGCGTATATCTCATGGAAGAACACGTAATAGTGGTCGAGAACTCCCTTCAAGAACTATTATGAGTGAGATTATTGATACTGTTTGTCGCGCCCTTTTCCCTATGCGTTTAGGCCCTTCCGACCTAAGAGAAGAGAGTGAAGACTTCTATGTAGGACACTCTCTTGATGAAGCACTCAATGCTTTACAAAATCAAGCCTATTTAGAGCTCTGCTATAATGCTAAATACCAAGGTATACAAATAGAAAATGTCCATTTAGAAGCAACAAAAATAGTTCAAGATTTTGCTTTTACACTTCCAAGTATACGAAGGATATTAGATACCGATGTTATTGCCGCCTATCATGGCGATCCTGCTGCAAAAAGTGTTGATGAGGTGCTTTTATGCTACCCTGGTGTCTTAGCCATTATTTATCATCGTATAGCCCATCATCTATATAATACTAAACTAACCCTATTAGCGCGTATTATTTCTGAATTAGCACATTCTGTAACGGGGATTGATATTCACCCAGGCGCAACAATTGGAGAAAGCTTTTTTATAGACCATGGGACAGGAGTTGTTATTGGTGAGACATGTATCATTGGAAAGAATGTTCGTATTTATCAAGCAGTTACTCTTGGAGCAAAACGTTTTGAGGCAGATGAAGTAGGACACTTACAAAAAGACTACGCACGCCACCCCATTGTTGAAGATGATGTTGTTATTTATGCGGGAGCAACCATATTAGGTCGTGTCGTGATAGGCAAAGGTTCTACTATTGGGGGTAATGTCTGGCTAACAAAAAGCATTCCTGAAGACAGTAGCATTACGCAAGCCACTATCAAAAATGAAAGCTGTTATTAATTTAACCATAAAAAAAGCACTCTTTAAAGAGTGCTTTTTTATTTAGGTGGCTCCTCTACTAGCCGCACCTCGGCACATAATGTCACTACTATGGCTGCTTCCTTCCGGATCTGACCAGGTTGATAGTTAATCATTGCGAAGGGACCAATAGAGTCGCCATTACTCAGTACAAAATCAATGCATGCATTCTACTGATTTATAAATAAGTTACAAGCCCTAATTGCAAATTTTATAATAAAAATATCATCAACAAAAAATAACTTATTGAAATTTATAAAAATTACAGTATATAACGCGATAAATCTTCATCTTGAGCAAGCTCACCCAAATGACTATCTACATAACTTGCATCAACAATTATATTAGTTTCACCTTTAGAGGAAAACTCCGTAGCATCAAACGAAACCTCTTCAAGCAATCTTTCTAATAGAGTATGAAGTCTACGAGCACCAATATTCTCTGTTTTCTCATTGACTTGCCAAGCTATCTCCGCAATTCGCTTAATAGCATCTAATTTAAACTCTATATTCAAGCCTTCAGTTTTTAATAGCTCTTCATATTGCTTAGTTAAAGAAGCATGAGGCTCTGTTAAAATACGCTCAAAATCATTTGGTGTTAAGGCTTTTAACTCAACTCTAATAGGCAAACGACCCTGCAACTCAGGAACCAAATCACTCGGCTTAGCCAAATGGAAAGCACCCGATGCAATAAATAAAATATGGTCCGTTTTTAACATACCTAACTTAGTATTAACTGTACAACCCTCAATCAAAGGCAATAAGTCACGCTGCACACCTTCTCTTGACACATCTGCACCACCAACATTAGCTCGCTTAGCTACCTTATCAATTTCATCGATAAAGACAATACCATTTTGCTCAACCGCTTCTAATGCTTTTGCTTTTAACTCCTCTTCATTGATCATATTAGCCGCTTCCTCATCACGAAGAATTTTCCGAGCATCTTTAATCTTTAACTTCTGCGTCTGACGTTTACCTTTATTAACTCCAGAAAATAAGCTTTGTAACTGGCTAGTCATCTCTTCCATACCCGGTGGTGACATAATTTCCACACCAACAGGAGTAGCGGCCACCTCAATTTCTATTTCCTTATCATCCAATTGGCCTTCACGTAAACGCTTACGAAATAATTGACGAGTAGCATTATCATTATTTGTATTAGCTTCTTGCTCAAACTCTGTACTTGTAGAGCGTGCCGGTGTTAAAAGGGCATCTAAAATGCGCTCTTCGGCAGCATCTTCGGCGCGGTGATTAACCCGTTTCACCTCTTGCTCACGTAACATCTTAATAGCCGCATCAGCTAAATCACGAATTATAGACTCAACATCACGCCCCACATAACCAACTTCTGTAAATTTAGTAGCTTCAACCTTGATAAAAGGCGCATTAGCTAATCGTGCTAAACGGCGAGCAATCTCAGTTTTACCGACTCCCGTAGGGCCAATCATTAAAATATTTTTGGGGGTAACTTCATGCCTTAAATCTGCAGGAAGCTGCATACGGCGCCAACGATTACGCAAGGCAATAGCTACCGCTCTTTTTGCATCATCTTGACCAATGATAAAACGATTCAATTCGTGGACAATTTCACGAGGTGTCATAGACATATATAACTCCGCATCCTTTAGACTGACATAAGGATTTATTCTAATTACAATCAAGCTCTTCTATTGTTAAGTTTTGATTAGTGTAAATACAAATACTGCCTGCAATATTTAATGCTGTTTCAGCTATCTCCTTTGCAGACATATCCGTATGCATTAATAATGCCTTTGCCGCAGCTTGTGCATAGGGGCCACCTGAGCCCATGGCAATAAGACCATCCTCAGGATCTAATACATCACCATTACCCGTTAAAATAAGAGATGCATCTTTATTTGCCACAGCTAGCATCGCTTCTAAACGACTGAGCGAACGGTCTGTTCTCCAATCTTTAGTTAACTCAACCGCAGCACGCACTAAATTACCTTGGTGCTTTTCTAATTGAGCTTCAAACCGCTCAAACAATGTAAAAGCATCAGCAGTAGCTCCAGCAAAACCAGCAATGACTTCACCATGATATAAGCGACGGACTTTCTTGGCATTACCTTTCATAACGGTATTTCCTAAAGAAACTTGTCCATCGCCACCCATCACTACTTTACCGTTACGACGTACTGAAACTATCGTAGTCAAAGGAAAACCCTCCAATCCAAGAATAAATTATTATTTTCTATATATGGGGGCTATTTTTAGAACCTCAAGCTTACAAAACTCGAATACGTTACAGGATTTTAAAATACATATATCATCGAATAAATATGATTATGCCACTTTAAATAATTTAAAAACCATATCGTTAATGGCCAAAGGCTTACTAAATAAAAAACCTTGTATATATTCAACACCCAACTTTCTCAAATAAGACAACTGATCATAATTTTCAACACCCTCTGCCACTACTTTCATATCCATTGTTTTAGCTAAATTAATAATAGCGTCTATTAACTGTGGCTTATCTTTCATATGACATATTTTTGATACAAACATTCTATCTATTTTTAAATAATCAATGTCGTATAACTGTAAATAACCTAAATTAGAATACCCTGTACCAAAATCATCTACGGCGATCGTAACGCCAATCGCATGAATTTGTTTTAATAAATCTATAAAATCTAACTGACCAATAAGCTGCCGCTCTGATAACTCAAGCGCTAGTTGTATTTTTTTATCAGGAAATTTAGTAAGAAAGCGCTTGCAATCATCTATTAAATGACCTGATTTTAAGTGATTAGGATGTATATTAAAGCTAAGATAGAAATTTTTTGGAAGACTATGAATATAAGGCATTAAATCTACTGCTACTTGATCCATTAACTTATTAGTCATCTCAATAATTATATCTGAACTTTCAGCTAACTCAATAAAACTGCTTGGCGACATAAGCCCCTTCTTTGGATGTTGCCACCTTATCAAAATCTCTGCACCATACCAATTATCATTATCAGAAGAAGTAATTAGCTGATAGAAGGGAACAAACTCATTATTAAGCACACCTCTTTTTAAATCTCTATAGGGGGCAGTGAAAATAATATAAAAAATGGCAAGCAACCCAATAATTGATAATCCAACAACAACAGAGCTACTGATCCATATCATCTCAGTCATTTTCTCAATAGCTTCATAATCTACTAATATAGTAAATGGATATCTCCCTGATTTAAAAGACAACCAATTTGATATATCAACATTTTTATTAACAGCAATCTCTCCATTCGAGTTTAGCCAATTATCACCAATAACAATGTATATTTTGTCTAAAAAAGGAGCCTTTGCTATTTCTTTGAAGGCTACCATAACATTCATATTAACTAATATATTCCAATTATCTACAGCTATATTATATGAAAGAATAGGTTTTACAGGACTCACATACTGAGTGTACAAAAGATTTAAACTATTTCCAAGGTAATAACTAAGATTCTTATCTGGAACAATATTTTCATCAAAAAAGGAAGAACAAACCAACTTATTATTATGTACCACTGTTACAGACCTAATCCAATTGCCTGACATAACTAACTTTATTAATTTATATCTCTCTTTTGGACAAATAGTTTCTACAGAGTTTTTAACTGCATCTATTGCTACTGTCGCCTCATTTAATTCCATATCCAATGTACTAATAAGCGTAGCCACATCATCTGTTACCTGTTCCTTATTATTTTCATTTACTTTATAGTACCCAAATATAATAGCTAATAGAGCAACCACTACTAGTAAAATAGAAGCCATCGATAAAATACTTGAAGATGAATAGCGAATCCTTAATAACAAACTGCGCATAGTTAAAACTCTTATTTCAAAGATATAATGACTAATCTACAAGCTATAAGTAATAGCCTATAAACTTATAACAATGTAATATTTAAATACTATTTTTATAATTAGATAATAGTCAAACTAACCTTATAGAGCCTAAAATAATTAAGCATACAGTTACTATCAATGAATAAAAATATTCCATTATTTAAACACTAGTCACATAAAACCTTAGGAGAGTTTATAGTACAACGCTTAAAACTTACCTTTAAAAGCATCCCGCCTTCAAAAATAAGAATATTATAAACATGCCCATCATCCCTATATATTAGCTGCTCTATTGCACTTTCCGTTTGCTTAAAGCTGCCATCATTATTAACTCTCTCTTTAACATAAGAAAGAATATCTGAAGAAAAAGGCATCCCACACTTAGCAATAACTACGCCTTTTGACTCTCCAGTTGAAACAATATCACCTCCACATCTAAAAGAATCAGCCATCGCAAATAATGGAAAAAATACACAATATATTACAATAATAAATTTCATAAACTGCCTCATTCAGCAGGTGGATAGCTAACCAGCTTTATATCTCATAATACATTATTCTCAATATAAAATAGTTAAAATTTATTTACAAAAATTTATACTTCGATAATTTGTCTATATTATTGCAACTAATTCTCTATACTCATCAAACGAAAATTGATCAGTCATACTATTAATACAATATTTTCACAAGAGGGATTACAAATCAACTGCTGTGCATAGAGTGTAGGCGAAATAGATAGTAATAAAGCAAGACGATAACAATTCCTATAAGTTTTCA
>SCDY01002049.1:0-18475 GCA_004143825.1 Drosophila micromelanica | reverse complement strand
GACCAAGATCAGCTTTCTAGCTTTTGTAGTTTCCGAGATCGCTGCGTTCATACAGACGGACAGACAGACGGACAGACGGACAGGGCTAAATCAACTCAGCTCGTCGTCCTGATCAAGAATATATATACTTTATGCCTCCTATGTTCAGGGTATAAAAACCAGTGAGAAGGCTCTAGTTGGGACCGACCAACTGGCAGATACCCTGAATACTGCAATATATTTTTAAAATCAATTCAACATCCTAGGATATCCAAAAAGTATTCAAAATCTGCGCTTGCTTTTTGTGCCTCTAGCTTTTATAGTCTCCGAGAAATGGTAAGAAATCGATTTTTATCGATACTAATGAAACGGGACAAATTGAAAAATATATCTATTTTATATATTTATGCGGTCGAAAGTGTCTCTTTCTGTCTGTTATATACGATTGCACAAAACCGTTATGCCGTTTTTAATCATTTTCCATGGGTCTCGGGTATGAAGAAAAAGGAACTCGTTGGGCTGTCCAGGATGTAGTCAAAGGTAACAACCACAGTCATTTGCACGAAGGGTGTGTCGGACGAATTAGGGGCCCAGAAGGGGGCATGGTTCGTTAGAAGCGAGAGCCCTAATTGCAGGCAAGAGCAAATGTTTATTGCCAAAATTGTCGGAATGTTGCACTGAACGCAGCCGAAACCAGAGCACGCGAATTGAATTGAGCCGTTGGAAACAATGTTTGCCGCTCAGCAAAAATTTGATTTATTTGTTTAATTTATGTATTTGATTCATTTAAGAGTATTTAATTACAACTTGCATTCAAATATTCATTTGCACTTTCTTTCGACCTTTCTGTGTGAGACATTTTTATTGTTGTTCTGTTTTAAATCAGTTCGTTAATGGTTTTTTAGACTACCACTAACATATTCGAATATTCGTTAACGTTTTCACGTCTGATGCACTTTAAAACAAAATCAAAGTTTTTACTCCCTAAAATAATCTAAAGTTAATAGGTGATTGAGATTTTTAGTATTCCGCTTTGTGTCGCTTTCGTAAACGTTTTTGCATTCTTCAATAATTAATGCAAAGCTTTTATCAATCAGCTATTTAATTCATCCTTGTGTTCCCATTTTGTTGTATTTTTGTTATTCTTATGTGATAAGAGAACTTTCTTATATAATTAGTTGTACTCGACTTCCGTCCAGTGTAACCCCATCGCTTGACCCAAAAACCTCATTACGAGACGGAAATACTTTTCAAATTGAAATCAAATCTATTTGCCAGCAGCGATTCATCATCTGTCAGACGGCGTTCGGAAGGCGGAAGTGCTGCCAACTCCTTTAACTCATTTCAAATTCATTACGAATAGCGAACAGCACAGTTGACAGTTGAAAGAAGAAGAGGCAGCAACAAAATGGCGGCGCCAAGCGAAAAATCGCATGATAAATGATTTCGATCGCTTTATGACAGTTTCTTCATTTCCGGCATGAAATGAGCAAAAACCAGCCAAAGAACGAAGAAAAGCGGAGCACGGTCATGTGACTGACTGATGTTGATGTGCCTCTCCCCCCCTCTCCCTACCGCTGCAAACACCCCTTGCTCCGCACAGACAAAGTTCGTTGCAAACGTTCTCATATATATATATAAATAATTTTGTTTTTTCCTCAAAATGATTAATGAGCATTGGCAACGACACAACTGAAGCGTACCTCTCCCCCGTATGCATACCCCCTCGCAGCGGTCCCAACACCCACCAGCGACAGCCACACCACGCCACGCCCCGCCCACAGCTGTGTGCGCCCACGTCTGGGCGCCGAACTTGGAGCTGGGTACTCGGGCACTCGGGACTATCTGGCATCGCGCGTCGGCTAATCAAATTGAATCAAATCAAATTATTAATTACTTTTTAAAATGGCGACGCAGGAAGTGGGCGCTGTCTGCCACCGCCGCCCCCCCCTCTCCCTCCACACCGTCGAAGCTCATCTTCCCCCTCTTTCGCACACTGCTTGGCAATTAATTAAACGCAGCTCGGTTGGCGGCAATGTGTAGTTAATAGCCAGCAATAAGGCTGTGCGCCTTGCGGGCCACGCCCACATGCTGACGCTTCTCCCTCTCCGACTCCCCTCTCTACGCCCCCTCCCCCCTGGCAGTATCTGCCAGGATTGGATATATGCATTATGGCCATAATTACACCAACTAGCCATCATTTGTTAATGCTAATTGGCCAATGAGCCGCAGCCGTTGCCCCGTCCCCGACTCCGTCCCCCGTCCCCGGCCCCGGCCCCGACTCCGTCTCCATTTCCAGGCCCGGTTGAGTCTCACTGAGCGAGTGGGCAATCAAAACGTAGCAAACGCAATTGTCGGGCTTGAGCTCATCAATTTGGACCAACTGATTTCTGGCCAAACAACTGGGTTGGGCCAAGCCAATGAGAGAAGAGCAAAAAGGTAAGTCTTACAACTTGGCCTAGAAAGATCTAGCAGCGAGCCGAATGATAACTCAATTAAGCCTAATTCAAAACCATCAAATATCACCGGGTTATGGATAAGTTCTTTGATGTTGCATCTCATATCGACACATCGATTAATAATTATATGATTCATATCAATCTGATTTGACTTAAAGAGGTAGTTTAACAATAGGAAATTAAAAATAGTTCTTGTTAGGAATGCGCATCGATACGACAATATCGATATTATATCGATACTAAGATATTGGGGTGTAAGTAAAAAACGATATTCAATTCAATATATGTGGAATGCATCGATATTTAATAGGATATATCAGATGATATACCCATCTCTTAAGATACTTTGCCTCCTTTTTATCTATTTCTATGAATTTTGAAGAAATCAACTGATAAATATCGATTTTCAATGCGATATGGCCGATATTAATATTTGCAACATTTCGATTTAAAATATTTATATCGTTTCTTGTTTTCATGGTACATATCGATAAATCGATCAATTATAGTAAATGTTACATGTTATATTAGTAACTATTGAAATTTTCGAGTTAACCGATTCTGTTGAAATCGTTTCATTGATTAAAGGCTAATGGAAATAGTTATCAATATCGCGTCTATTAATATGTATTCATCGAATTACATTATTTATCTAAATACATAAATGATATTTTATATATTTATAAATTGATACTTTGGATAATTATATATTGACTTTGTAAATTTTTGAAGTACCTAAACATTATCGCTCCTTTAGATTGAAGCTGCATCAAACCATGTAATTAATACTAATTTTCTAATAAACAAAAATTTCAATTAAACACCAATTTATGCCTTAAGTAATATTTTGTTATATCAATAAAATCTATGAATTTGTATAAGTTCTCGTATTCTTTGCATTCGTAGCATACTTAGATTCCAGCAAACAAGAACAAATCAATTTTTAAGCTCTGCAACTTTTTAAGAGACATTTGAAAGAATAGGCATACCTGTCCCATTTTATATTTTAAATAGCAGCAAAAACATTGTGGCGAACTTTTACAAATTGCGTTAAAATGTGTTAAGAAGAGAGGAATTTTTAAGATTCTTGAAATGTGTATAAGATGCTTGTAGGCAGCAAACTTAAAATGTGGCTAATGACGGTCATGAATTAGCACATGACTACCTTATAGCCGACAACTGTTATTGTCATTCATTCAATAGGATTCCAAATCCAATTCCAAAACAGTTCCAATCGCGCCGACCTTCATCAGAACGCAAACACGGCGCACAGCAGGCGTCGAATCGAGCTTTGAGTCGAATCGAGCATCGATTTCAGTTCAAGCAGCTCCCGAGCCGGGCCAAATAGCTACTTTGTATGCAAAATGAAAAAATTGAAAATCAATCGAGTTTTACATAATAAACGCTTGCTGATTAGCTAAATCAATAAATAAGTTTTGTAGGTAGCAAAAGTCAAGCAAAAATAGAAAATAATGAAAAACCTGTCAATCCAAATGCGTTTAGTATACGGCTAATTGAATGAAATAGCATATTGCGAAGCGCTATAGATAACGAACAGGAAGAATCGCACTCAAAAGCATATTTATATTTTTTTACATATTTATATTTTGTGGCGTTTGCCAACTGACCTCCACGACTATACGGAGATCTTTATTTGATTTGTATTTCGAATCAAATCAAAATTTATTTTTATAACTGGTATAAGTACAGTAACACTAAATTTTTGAAAAATATTTAAAGAATATTGCATTCACACAGCCAGTTAAAACCAGATGCCTATTGCTCAGTTGTCCTAGTACCTTAGTATGTAAGGATATACGTTTTTTTGTGGTATATGTAAACTATTTTGGAAAACTATTAAACTTATTAAATATAATATATTTTTAATTTTATTGTGGTTTTCTTGATTTTGGTGTATAAAATCCAGGTAAAGTTGCCAGAGTTTTCTAATTCGAAAACTAAACAATAATGTTTCTATATATATTCTAATATAATATATATAATTTTTATTTCCTAGTCGGTGTCTTAGGACGAAGTCACCTTTAGGTGAACTGGTTACACTAGAAAAAATTGCCTAAATAATTTCTCAGAAAGTTGTTAACCGGTAATTTGAGCCTCAATTAAGCCGCCAAACGGGTTTTTGAAGTTGGTAAATACAAATTTAATAACTGTCAGCCGAACCTTGAACCATGTTTTGAATCAATACAATTGTAAAATAGGTCAAAGTTGAACCGAAACTACTTTGTTTGTAATATTGCTTAAAAGGAAATTTATATATATTTATATATATAAGGATATCTACATTATATTATTCTTATTTACAGAATTTTCTGGAAAATAACGCAGTTGCTTTTATACAAAAATAAGGTAAACAAAAGGATAGTTTGTTCAAATCTCTCCCATTTCGTGTTAGAAGCTTATTGAGTAATTTATTTTGTATTTTCTTTAAGTTCCCAAGTAAAGTGTTTTTTTGCCAGTGAAAAAGAGCAGATACCTAATATCGTGTATACCCTCTTCAGATACAGTGTTAAGATATTTGTGCTACGCCCATTGGAGGCGTGACAATGGCATTAAATCAATTGATCTCCCTCAGTTTATAAGCTGAATGCATAACATTTTATCATACAGATTACTGATAACCTGCCCAAAATGTCGCATAAAAATGAGTTTGGCTAAATCGAATATATAATGAAATAAAAATATATATAACTTGGGGGGCAGCGCGAAAAGTTCTCAACTTTAGCAAAACCCGTTTTGTTCAAGAATGATTTCAGCTTGTAATATACTCTAAACGAGTATTGCGCAGTCGGTGACACCCGGCTGCAAGTTGCTAAAGATTCTCCTTCTCTTAACTATGATGATGATGATTATGATGGATAATCGTGTACTTACCGCCATCCTCGTTGGATCCCTCGCTCGGCGGCCCCGCCGGCGGCAGGCTCTGTCGGTTGCCGATCATGAGGCGATGTTGGATGGTGGCGACGGTGCTGGCGACGGCGACCGCCGTTGTTTGGGCCGCGCTGACGTTGCGCAGGGCGGCGGCGCTGAGGCCGGTCAGGTTGGCAAAGGCGTTGCTGGCATTTACCGCTGCCATTTGCGTGGCGGCCGCTGCTGCCGCTGCCGTGGTGGGATGTCCGCCGGCCGTCGCCTCGAAGCGCGGTCGGCCCAAGAAGGGCCCGTTCGGGCCAAAGACGCCCGGCACACCGAACTGCAGGAAGGAGCCCCAGTGCGGCACACGGACGCCGCCGGGCGCCAGCTGCGCGGCGGCAGCGTAAAGCTGCAGTGCGGCCGTCGGATGCAGTCCCTCCGACGGCATGGCGACGGCGCTGCTGCTGCTGTTGCTGTTGCTGCTGCTGCTGCTGCTGCTAGCAACTACGGCTGCTGCTGCTGCTGCTGCAGCTGGATTGTGTGGAGCGGAACGTTGCTGCAGCTGCGGCGGCGTGGCGGCCAAATGGCTGTGCAGGCTGTGACTGTGACTGTGACCGTGATGGGCACCGTGATCCGTTCCGTGACTCGAGCTGTGACCCGTTCGTTGGCGCTTGATTTCCGTTGTGTCGCGGCTGCTGCTGTTGTTGTCCTCCTGCTTGAAGCTAAAGTTGCTGATGATGTTGCTGAGCTTTTTGCTCTGCGTTGACGTTGTTCCTGTTGTTGTTGTTGTTGGCTCTTGTTGTTGCTCTAGTACCATTATGGCCCAATCTGCTGCAGCTGCTCAGGCCATGGAACGCCTTGAAGTTTAGTAAGCACACGCACACACGCACTTAATACCACAACACACACACATGCACTTGTCTCATTTGGGCGCCGTTTACCGTTAGTTTGACGTGCTCAAAAAAAAATTGCAATGAATATGTACAAGTTACATTTGCCGTCGGCCGGCGTGCCAAAATAATGCGAATAACAAAAATACACTGCACCACACACTGAGCGCGACTCTCGATTGAATATGTATGTATATGTATGTATATAATTGCAGTTGAGGGGGGGGAATAGCGGGAGAGGTAGCGAGCGAGCGAGAGATTCTGTGTCTGTCTGTCTGTCTGGCTTTTTGTGTGCGGCAACAGACGACGCAAGCGCTCGCAATGAAAATTCAATTTGAACTGAGCGCCGCTGACGACGCGCCAAGCGAGGAAACCGAAAAACTTGCACACACAACGTCAACGTCAGCGTCGGCGTCGGCGTCGGCGTCGGCCGCAACGGCTGCGCAGAGCCAGCGATAAAGCGAGAGAGCACGCAAAAGGCGAACAGAGCGAGACAGATACAACCACCGACACCGCCACCGCCACCAACACCAACCACAACGGGCTGGCGGCAGCGCAGTCAAAAGCGGGCAGAGATTGTTGCCATGTTGTTGCGGTCGCCACTGTGCATGTGTGTGTGTGTTGGTGCGAGCGAGCTGGAAATTCATCAAAAAGCAACAACCACTTAATTTTTATATGCGCAGCGTCGCCTGTTTCAATTTTGATCAACTTGCCGCTGCTGGCGTCGCTGCTGCGTCGCAACGTCGCAACTTCCCTGCGTAATTCATTTAAAAGAAATGCTGTGTGTGTGCGTGTGTGTGTGTGTGTGCGTGGCCATTTTCAATATGGAGTCACTGCTGACCGGCTGCGGTGCGAGCGAGACAAATAGCTGCTGTCGCGCCGCTTTCATTGGCTGTTGACGGCTTTATGAATACTGGGATTTTTTCGCAGCAGCTGAGGCGCCATTGCCAAAAACGACTTGAAGAGTTTTCAATTTTCTTTGCCTAGCGTGTGAGCAAGTTTTCCAAGGGCGGAGTTATGCAGCATTTTTCAATTTGCGCCACATCAAATTATTATGCTCCACTCTCTGCCAGCGTCGACGCAACGCAGTCACCTATCCCCCCCTCCGCTCACCAACCCGTCGCCGACTACCTCCCCTGCGCCATCCAATAACCATAAATGGCAATTTCGCAGCGTCAAATAGAAAATGAAAATTCGTTAACAATTAATTAGCAAACGATATTTTCTACGCCTCGCAATCATCCACCCCCCTTTTCCCTTCCTCCTCCTGACCCACACTCAACTTAAGGAAAACGCGCGAGTTTTATGCACGTTTCTTAAGGCATTGCTCTTTGTTGCTTTGGCATTGATAATATTTTCGATTTGTTTTTATTTTTGCTGCTTGCTTTGCTCTCTTTTCAATTATATCTTGGCCCTGGAGACCTGCAGCGTGCGAGCGAGATGGCTATAGTGTGAAACGAGCGGCAGACGCAACGGCGGCCAATTTGCTTTTAATTTGTTAACATAAACGCCTCGTACTCCGCCTGCGCCTCCCACGCCCACTCGCAGCTCGCCAGCGACTCCAACTTCGGCTTGAAGTCGTGTGTGTGTGTGCGTGTGTGTGTGTGCGTGTGTGTGTGCGTGTGTGGCCTGCGCATGAATCATTCATTTTATTAGCGCAGCTGACTGCGACACCAACTGCAACGGCAGCAGCGCCGCTTCTCTTAACCCATTTGCTCTGCAGCATCCCCCAGTCACCCCCCCCCCCCCCCTCTCCGTTGGCCCTGGTCAGCTAACCACCCCAGCAAAGCTGCCTAAAAGCTGAGCAATCAATGTCATTGTTGCGGGGGCGTCTATAAAGCATATTTTTTCGTTAGTCCAAAGCTCGCCAGCCACCCCCAAAAGTCGCCAGTTGCCACACCCCCCAAAACATCCCTCACTACCCCCCTCACCAGTCCCCGCCCCCGTGCAGTGTCAACTGTTTTGTTGGCAGGTTACTTAATTGCTCTTTGCGCTGTTTCAGTGTCAGTCTCGCCCCTCCCTCCCCCACCATTCCATTCACATGTGCGCCTTTGTCCGCTGGTGTTAATTTTATTAATGACATTCAGCGCCAGTGGCCAACACAGATCCCCACGCCAGCTCCATCTCCAGCTTCAACTATTCCCTTTGTTAATACAATTTTCATGCGTACGAAAACTTAATTAATTCAGCTACACTTTGTTGCAAAAGTTTTTTGCTTGTTTTTCTGGCACCTTTTTTTCCCTGTTTTTATTTTTGTTGCTGCTTTTTCTCTGGCACAAAATGGCAGTCGTCAGTTGCAGGGGAAAGTTTTACACCCACACTCCAGCCCCCAACCCCCAACCCCCAACCCCCAGCCCCTTCAGCTGAGCGCCTGCTGCAAATCAAATGAATGAATTTTAATTATTTTTTGTGGTTACCTCCCCTGCCCCACCATCTGAAGTAAAACGACAAAAAAAATAAATTAAAGAGAGAAGAGCCGAACAGAGCGCAGCGAAGAAAAGTTTTTGGTAAAGCGAAAAGTTTCGGAGCAGGTAGCTGGCAAAAGTTTTTCCGACTAGCCGGAAACAGGAACAGGAACATAAGCCCCCGGGAGTCTTAGCATATGCCACAAAAGCGGAAATAATATGAAAAACAAGCAGCAAACATAAAAACATCGGAGCAGAGCAGCGACAACAACATGTGGGCGTCCAAAGGAGGATGAGTTCTCCGTATGTATTCCTTATGGCATATATGTATATGCCTTATGTTCATGTTCTCCTATATGGTATACATCCATTAGAGCATTATAACAAATTTGCTTCTTGATATGATTGGGATATTAGAACTTGAATAAAATCTGAGAACAAATATCATACAACATTCTTTTAATTATATTGCAGAGGTCAAATTATATGATGTTCTAAATATATATATGTTTATTCAGGTTCTCAGTCTTAAAGCTTTGTTAATAACATATGACATAAATATACTCAGAAAAAGACTGTCTGTATTTTAAAATTTGGATCTGGTCGAAAACGAAATATTTAAAGATATGTACATAGTTTCTTAAGTTGAGATCTTAAGTATCCAACATCGAACAACAAAATAGTACGTTAAATTTTAATACAGCTTCAACTGAGTTTTTGTACACAAAGGCATTGAAATATTAATTTTAATAATATACACTTTTGTTTGGCTCAACTTAGAATTAAACAAATTAAAAATTAAAAACAAAAAATTTTAAAAGATTTATCTGAGTAAATAAAAGTGTATTTAAACAATAGCCAAATTAAAACTATCCTTAGTGAATATAAAATTTTCTAAATAGCAGTTTATAAAATATTTTATACTACATAAATTATAATATTATATAAAGAAAAATAATAAAATACTGTGTAAGATATCACTATATAGTATATACCATAAATACTTAGTTTCACCTTAATTTAACTCAAATTTAATTAAAATAAAATTCACATAAAATTCTTAATTAATAAATAAAATGTTCACTCAAGTACAAATAGTATAAAGAATGCCAAAAACAAAAAACAAAATATATATATATTTGTATATATTGTACTCTGTGCACAGCTTCACAGATATATCGACACATTGCATTGGCGGCAACACTGGGAAATAAATGGAATACAGGGAAATTTAATGCTCAAGCTGCTAAGCTGCCAACGTCTGGCAATTGCTGCGGTGGTTTCTGCGGCTTTTGAGAGTGTTTGAAGAAATGGCCGTTTGATTGTCGCATCAAGTGTTACCAAGGGACTATGATGTAAGCAAAGAAAGCAGAAGAAAACGCAAATGATGGTGATGAGCGAACGGAGTACAGGAAATTACAAAACATTTATAAGTAGCTGATAAACATACAGTAACCGTTATGCAAGTCAATAGCCTCTTGATAGGGCCCAAGATTTAAAGATAAATCAAGTCAGATGTAGGCAATTTCTGAGGGCAACTATATAAAACAAATATGT
Organism: Drosophila micromelanica; assembly: GCA_004143825.1. NCBI lineage: Eukaryota > Metazoa > Arthropoda > Insecta > Diptera > Drosophilidae > Drosophila > Drosophila micromelanica. Next base: position 8,317 of record SCDY01002049.1, on the reverse strand, counting down.
ATAGCTTTAATTAGTTTCTTGTAGATTTGCAAAGCATTGTTATGGAAGTATTTTAATATAATGCATGGTTTTTAAAAGCACATTTTGAAATGGTCTTATTTACAATCAAAGAAAGTAGCATCTTTATTTTGTAAAAAAGTTTGCTGTTTTTAAATAAAAGTGAACTTTAATTTTGAATCAACTTTTTATTTGGACTTGTTTATGTCAACCATGTAATTATTTAACTATAGTTAACTATATTGTCAATCCATTGGAATCATGATTATAAAAAATGTTCATTAAAAAAATATTGTTGTCATTTTTGTGAACTTTTAGGTAAATTCAAAAGAACTCTGCTTCCAACTTTTGACGAAATGATTTACATATTATGATTATAAATTATATATTTTATAAATACCTTTAAGTTTTACCATCTTTAAAGATGAGCTTTGTCAAATTAATCATAAAGTATTTTTCTTTCTGTGAAATTTAATATGGTCTCTTTTTCAAAAACTTATAGACCTTTCCTGCTGGTACTCTCCACAAATACTTTACTGCAGGTTTTTTTTCTTCTATAAGCTGCTTAGAATTGCGACAGTTGTGCTTTCAATTAAATAATACCGTTAATGGCCGTGTTAATTGCTCGTCAATGTGACAGAGAACAGATAAGCCATAACCATAATGTGACCGCAGCGCATCAAAAGTCAATGCCACGCCCACTTGACACAGAACGTGACAGCGGCAGCAAAGGATCAACAGATGCAGCGCAACATTTTTGCTGATGCGACTGCTTATTAGTATTATTGTGTGCGTGTGTGTGTGTGTGTGTGTTTTTTTTCTTCTTCTCTTTTTTGGCATCGCAACAACAAAAACAAAACACATGTGTCGCTAATTTGGTATGGAATCTGGGCCACGCCCACTGGCCAACAACAACAGCAACAGAAAGGGGGCTGCAGTTGCTCGTAAAAAGAAACGTTTGAATGCAGCCCAGGTTGTCCTGGCAACCCCTCAGTAACAGTGCCCCCGCCCCTGCTCCTTCTCCTGCTCCTGCCTCAGCCACAGCTTCTGCCTCTACTCATTGCTGTTGTTGTTGCCGTTGTTGTTGTTGTTGTTAGTGTGGTTTTTGTTGGCTGCATCCAGCAGAAAGTCAAGTCACACGAAATTATGGCAATTACGTTAAGCAGCCATTTATTTTTATGAGCCCACGAATTATGAATAATTGCGGCAACAACAAAACCAGCAACAACAACAAGGGCACAGTTAGCAGCAACTAAATACAGAGCAAGTGAGTGCGGGCAATTTAAGGCACAAGGGGAACGGGGAGGGGAACGGGGAGGGGAACGGGGAGGGGACATTGGTTATGGAGCAGTGGCCACATCTATCTCGGAGCCAATGCATGTCAACAATATCGTTAGCACACAAGTTCGAAAATCCATTTGACACTCGACAAGCAATGAACAACTTTGAAAGCGAAACGAGCACAAGTGAACGACTACACCATACCCTGTATTAGCCAACACATCGTTTTAAGCTTGCAAAGCACCGTTTTTTACAATTTATTTAATAAGAGAGCTTTAAGCTCACCCAAATGAAGTATACATAAAAAAATTTTTTGGGAATTTTTGAAAAGCTTTTTATAAAATAAACATTAAAGCAAAATGCGCAGAATATAACATTAATATAATAGTTTAGATTAATAAAAAGCTTTGGATGCTCGTTGCAGCTTTTAATTGATTTTGTTTTAAGTAATAAAACTACTTTATCTATGACTTCAGCTAATTATTTAAGAATATGCATACATAATTATTTTATATTTCTCTAGTGAGTTATCAAAGCTCATTTCATATAAGGTCCATGCAGATAATTAATAATTTCCAAAACATATATTTCATATTGGCGCAAATCTTAATTAGTTATCATAATCTGTAGCATACAATATCTTTAGGTCGAGGGCGTAGAGCCAAATAGCTGAGACGCCCACCAGCCGAGGCGAGCGAGGGTGCGTGAATGGAAATTCGTCATTAGACTCATAAAATTGCAATGACTTGGCACACAACAACAACAACAACGACAAATTCTAAGCCAAAAAAAAAAGAAGAAGAAAAGAACAAGACAAACCAAGAGAAATCTGTGGAAACAGCAGCCGATTCTGAAAGCCAAGTTTGAAATACTCTACAATTTAGTGGGGTGATATTAAATAAAAAAATTCTATGTTTGTCAAAGATTTTGAAAAATAAAAATTCAGATAGCCTCAATGCCATATACATATATAGTAAAGTAGTAAAGAAAAAATAAAATATGAAATAATATACAACTACAATTTGCTTTCTATGACTACTTTAGCATTGCATAGTAAGCAATAAAACGATTAAGAATGCAGCACAAAGCAGAATAGCAAAAATGTACCCTCTACTATACAAAAGATAGAAATTAGAGAATAATTGTAATTTTTTTGTTTTATTTTAACTTTATTTTGTTTTTATTATTATGTTATATTATTTATTTATGATAACTTTAGAAACATTTTTGGCTGTTACCAACCTGGTAGGAAAGTCAACTGGCTCGAACTGTGGGCAGGGCAAACCGTTGACCCGATAGACAGCTTGGGCAATTCCATCAGATGGTTTCTGGTTTCTTGGTTTTCTTGACTGCAGACGATGACAACAATTGACATTCATTGGCCAGTTTGATGGTCCTGCGCCGGCGACCCCAGCACAGAATCGGGGGCAAAAAGTTTTTTTGCGCCATCTCATTCGCATTCTCATTCGCATCGTTGTCTACTTAGCTGTCGCGATTGATTTTCTCTAACGCCAACTTTTGCGGCATCCTGCCGCCTTCAGCCCGCTCCCGCCTTATCCTTGACTCTGTCTCCTCTCCTCTGGCGGCAAATAAATTACATTGTAATTTGTGTGTCCTCGTCCTGATTGTTGTTGGTGTTGTCCTGGCTAGACCACGACAACCCTCAGTTTGGGGCGTCGACTGCGCTTCCTTGTTACCGGCATTGTTGTTGCTGTTGCTATTTGTGGGCTCGTAATTTGATTTCGAGTGCCTCGGCCCAACGCCCAACGCCCACCGTTTTGGCATTGCTCATTTTTAGCTTGGCGACGTGCCCAGCAGCATCTCTCTCCTTCTCTCTCTCTCTCTCGCTCTCTCTCTATCTTTCTCTCACTCGGTCTCGCTCTGTTGCCCTTGCTCTCGCCCAGCGCCCATCGCCTCCCGCAGCGAGCTCATTTAAAGTTGATGGTGTGTGAAAAAATGTGAACAGATTGTTATGTAATTGAGTTTTTAGGCAGCCGTTTTGAGGTCGCCTTTTGTGGCTGACTTCGTTGTGCTGGCTGGCTGGCTGGCTGGCTGGTTGCCTGATGTCCTTGCCACTCCTTGCTGCCTGTTTTCTGTGTGTTGTTGTCGTATTTGTTACATTTATTTGTCGCTTGATTTGATTTCGTTCCCCAGCCGCTCGTTGGCCACACGTTTTCCTCTCCCCTCCTCTCCTTTCCTTTCCTTTCATTTCAGCCCCCTTTGCGGTTTATTTGCCATCAGAACTCTTGGCTGCGTTAGTTGACCAATTTGTGGTTCGAATTTTAACTTGTACACAGCTAAGTGATTGTATATTAACCGTATTATAACTCTAACCTAAACACAACACAATTACTTTAAATCCAACTGCACTTATTATTTGGCGCCCGAGTAGGGTCAGTTTTGACATATAACCTTTCATCCGAAATTAACATCGATTATTTACATTGAATTGAAAAATTGTGCTGTTACTTGAATGTATGAGAATCGCATGGAGGAGTCTTAATTACATTGCTGGATAATTAAATAAAAAAAAAAATAAACACGCAAAAATACAGAAAAACATTTGATTGAATAACTTCTGTGATGTTAAATATGCGATATAAGAACAGTCGGACAGAAGTATGAAATTATGTTATGTTCCAAAGTACAGTAAACTACTCTACTAAATCGTGGATTTCGTTTGGCGCCCGAGCAGGGACTTTTGACAGTGTGTTGCTTAAGTTTATTAATGTTGTGCTTAATTTTATTTTATGAATATAGTTTCTAAATTTGTTCTATACAAGAATAGTCGGCGCCCGAGCAGGGACTTTTTAAAATTAGCAACTAAACTGCATTAAAGTTGTTGTGAACCCAATTTTAAGTAGGTGTAAACCATTTAACACATGTAAAGGTGTCAAATTCTACAGCTCTCAAAAATATTTCCTTGGTTTACCACATAGCAAATTTGTAGCCCAAGTTGACGTTAATTAAATTTGATCAACTTTAATGCTGATTGAATTAAAATATAGAATCACTTTCTGTGCATGATTATACTTTGTATGCATTTAAGCAGCCGACATGAATATTCATTGTGTCTCGCATTCCTTTGTTGCGAGTTTCGGAACCAGCCATAAAATAAAATGCATTTTGGCACCGACAACGATCCACGCATTGGTCATGGCTGTCTCGGTCTCGTCGTCTGTCGTCTGTCGGCTGTCGTCCGTCGGTTGTCGGTCGCTTGTAACGATCACGAACAACACCCTGAGATCTGGACTCGTTTTAGTTGTTGTTGTGCATTCCCGTTCCCGTTCTTATTAGCTTGCATTTAAAACCCAGCAGGGTTTTCACACCTTTTGCGCCCCACTGCGCCTGTCTACCCATCCCGCTCGCTCTCTCTCTCTCTCTCTCTTGCGCTCCTTCTGCGGTCCCTGTCTCTCTGTGCCGACAATGAGCGTAGGGGGCGGGGCACTCCGGGGGGGAGAACAAGCTGGGGAGAGCGCACGCGCGGCACAATCAAATTCAAATCACTTTGCATCTTTGAGATCTCAATAAAAATCTTGTTCTTAGCTGCTTTCGTTGTTGTTCTTTCGCTTCGTTATTGTTGTTGTTGTTGTTGTTGTTGTTGCTGTTTGTGGTTTGTTGTTGCCGTTGTCTTTAATTGTTGCCGCAGGAGCATTGCTCAAATATTAATTGGTTTTTGTCTGTATTCCAACCATGCTGGAGGATTTCTGGCTAAAGATGCTGACGCCGACGTCGACGTCGACGTCGACGCTGACGTTGACGTTGACGCGGCTGCCTTTTGAGTTTTGTGTTGCGGCTGCAAAAATTAATTACGATATCATGATTTACAAAATTAGCCGCAAATGGCGCGGCCTTTATTTTTATTTTTTCTCTCTTCTGTGGCCAATCCGAAAAGGGCGTGGCATGAAGGGCATGAGTTTTCTGTGGCCCCCGTATCTGTTATATGGTAACATATTATTATCCATATAATTGTGCAAATATCTGAGAGAGGCAGAAGAAGACAACAATAAATGAACACTGACAATGTTGCAACAAATTGCCACCAATTATATATTTATTTCCAATTGCATTTTTCGTAATTTATGCACTAAATTAATTCACAGTTAACAATTGAATTAAGAATATTCAATTAAACAGTCATGCCTAAAACGTTTAAATTTAGTTTTTGTCAAAGTTAAAAAAAGGATAAAATTCAAGAGACCCTTAATATATGTTCATATGTCCAAATTATATTTCACATTAATACAAATTGACTTGCTAAAATCTGAAGTTCTACACCCGATAATTATTCAGAGGAAAACGGAACAATTTTGCATTTAAATCAAGCACAAAATTATTGCAATACCAAACTCAATAATAAACTATAAAAATATTGCAATATATTAACATAACTTTAATGTCTATTAAGGAAGTACATTAAGGAAAAAATTATTCTGTATTTAAAAAATTGAAAATAATTAATTTTAAATTTAACAATCTTCAAGCAAAAAATTGCAAAATCGAGTTTAAAAGATTGTTTTTTATATTGTTGTTATATATAATTCAAAAACTATATTTATTTTTTAACAGTAATATTTCTATTTCTGTGTTCTCATTTAAGATTATTTAAATAATTCATGTTTCGGCTTTTGTAGCCAATATCGATAGATATCGATCTGTATGCCCATTTACGATAGTAAATTTGCATTTAATTATTTTACTTTTTTTTTTGGATATGTTATCCTCCTAAACAAAATAAACATTTAAGTTAAAGAATAAAAACTAATTAAATTTGATCTTTTATAAATTGTTGAATTTTATTCATTTATTAATTGTATCTTGTAGATATTATGTCATAGAGAATTCATAAAAACACTTGCAAAATGTCAAGCTTCATTTTTTTCCATTAAAACAAACAGAGTTCTGGTTGAAGGCTAGTGTTGAGATAGCCATCGAGTAATAGCTGACATTATGATGGAAAACAATGTGTGTTGAACTTTATCAACAACATCGCTTGGCAACTCATCAAGCATTACATGATGGTTTTTTTTTTGTTTATTTTTTTGCTCCGCCCACAAATCGCATCACTTGCCAAATTGCTGGCCCGATTTTGTGGTACAAATCATTTGGCGCCCGGCGTTTGCTGCCAGCACAACGCCCACAATACAACCATGTCCTCTCCCTCCCTCTCGCAGCCACCCTGCTTCAATATGTAGCAGCTTTTGATGGACACGTAGAAGTCATCAGTGGCTTTCATTATGGCTGCTTTAGTTGGGCTTGGGGGGGTTGGGGCCAGGAGTGACGCAGTTTGCTGCCACAAATTGTGGCCTCATTCATTTTCATAAGCACTAAGCCACAACACACACACACTTTGTGGACAGGGGGCAGGGGGGTGCCCTCCATCGCAGTGCCGCGCATTTCGTTCTGAATTGCAGCTTCTTTTGAGGGGGGGCAGGGCGCAAGGGCGTCGGCAATTAATGCGCTCCAACCGATCGGCCTTGGGCCGTTTCCGTGCTGCTCCACATACCAAAGCGGCTGGTCCAGCGGCAGCTGCCCCGTTCTGTGCAGCGCGACCACGCCCATTTTGTCGCTGCCGCAGGCGTTGCCACTGTTACAATTTTGTCGCTTTGGCTTTGGTAATTAACATTGTTGCAGTTGCAGTTGCAGTTGCAACTTGGCCGCTGGCCTTTTTTTTTTGTTTTGCTTTCTTTCTTTTGTTTTTTCCATTTATTTGCCTCCTGTTTTGTGGGCTTTTTGCATATGCGCGCTGCGTTTATTAATGTCATCAACGCCCAAGCGCTGCCACGCCCCGCTGCCAGCCCCAAAAAGGGTTGACAACTCAATTGTTTGCTGCCCCTCGCAACGTCATTAAAATGATTTCTGCGATCGGCCGAGGAAAAACAAAAACCAAAAGCATTAAGGCAAAAACGTCGCCTAAGCCAAAGGCGAGCAAAGCACACAAAATATAAAAAATTGGAGCTAATTTGATTAATTTGCAACGCATGCACCCCCCGCCAGCCCCTCCACGGCCCTCTATGGGCCACACGGCCTAATGATGGGAAGTGCGAACGCATTTTGGCTCCCAAGCGCTTGGATGCGGACGCCAATTCGCAATTCGCAATTCGCACGACGCGTAATTGCAATTGTAATTAGTGCAAGTGTTCGATGGACCAAGTGGAGCAATCAACGGACCGCTTCCCACTCCACTCCGCTCCGCTCCACACCCCGCCCAACCGCCCAGTATCTGCATCTGACAAGCTGTGCACGCCAAAACCAGAGACCACAACAATTGACATCCAATACACTCTTTAAATCAAAGTGCACTCTCTTGCACCCTACACCCTACAGGACCTACCTGTTTATCCTATAATTTGCACCCTACACAGTTAACTTGAAATTTCTACCAATTTACTTGTCAAATTTGCATGCTTTTTAGACCAAAAATTTAAAAAAAAAATTTATAATGCATATATTTGAAATATAGAAATAATCAAATAAATCATGAAAAGAAATGCCCTTAAACGTGAAAATCTATTTAGTTTTGATAAAGTTATGGAGCCATGGATCCGAGAGCTTTACATGTCAAAATTTTTGTCGATTTTGGCATGATTTTTGATAACAAATTTGACACCCTCAGAATTAGCTTAAAACTTGATGTTTTATACTATTTGATTCAATACAAAAACTCGCATTTGGATAATTTTTTTTTGGTTCAAATTCATGTAAAAAATTTTTGAATATATACCCTAGTGTTCCCATATAAGGATAGGTCTCAACTTTCCCCGGTCGTAACTCTGCCAAAACTCAACCGATTTTGATGAGGATGGTCTTTTTATTCATGGTTCGGTGTCTAATTTAATTCTACATTTCAGTTTAAAAATAAAATTTTTGGTCCAAATTCATGTAAAAAATTTTCGAATATGTACCCTAGTGTTTCCATATAAGGATAGGTCTCAACTTTCCCCAGTCGTAACTTTGCCAAAACTCAACCGATTTTGATGAGGATGGTCTTTTTGTTCATGGCTCGGTGTCTAAATTAATTCTACATTTCAGTTTAAAA